>BQNB010019966.1:14202-62120 GCA_026074375.1 Tanacetum coccineum | reverse complement strand
TGGCTTATTGAAAAGTTGGCGAGGCCACGTGATCAGGCTTTTGGCCTTCTCAAGGTACTTGACCATGTTTTCTTCCTTAGCGACGTACGTACCTAGGACTTGGTTTGCTACCAATTTGGAGTCTACGCTTACGCGCACATTGCGCACGCCCATCTGTGCTGCTATCCGGAGACTAGCTATCAGTGCTTCATACTCTGCCTTGTTGTTAGAAGCGGTAAACTGAAACCTTAGCGCATAGGTGAACTCCGCTCCTTCCGGGCTTGTCAGTATTAAGCCAGCGCCAGATCCATCTACACATGATGATCCATCAGTGAATAGCGTCCATGGCTCTTGCGGGGTTTCAACCACTGGTGTATCTGGCGGACTTTCGTCTGGCTTTTCTACCAGGAAATCCGCTAGGATTTGTCCTTTCACAGACGTCCGTGGGCGGTACGTGATGTTGTGTTCTCCCAGCATGACACTCCATTTTTGCAATCGTCCTGCCACGTCGGGACGTGACATTATTTGCTTAATTGGTTGGTCGATAATGACCGTAATAGGGTGCGCTTGGAAATACCTCCGTAACCTCTTAGCGGAAAAAACCAGCGATAGGACAAGTTTTTCCATTGGGGTGTAGTTCAGTTCGGGCCCCTGTAAAGCGCGGCTTACGAAGTAGACTGGTGTCTGAACCGTGCCTCTTTCAGTCATTAACACCACATTAATTGCGCCGTAAGAGGTGGATAGGTACATAATCAGTTCCTCATTTGGTTTGGGTGTTACTAACAGGGGGAGCTCCGACAAATGCTGCTTTAACTGCTTAAAGGCCTGTTCTGCTTTCGGTGTCCAATGGAAGTCACTTTTTTTAATGCACCTCTTTAAGGTTTTAAATAGCGGGAAGGACTTTTCTACTAATTTAGAGAGGAATCTAATCAGACTCGCCAATTTTCCGTTGAGGCTCTGGACCTCCTTGATTGTCCGTGGGGACGGGAGTTGTAGTACAGCTTCTGTTTTGTTAGGGCACGGTTTTATCCCTTCCAGAGTAATCATGTATCACAAGAACATTCCTTCTACCGCCCCAAATGTACATTTTTGGGGGTTAAGCTTCATGTTTATTTTTCGTAACGTGCGAAACGTTTCGTCGATGTCTCTTAGCATTTCCGCCTCTGCGTGACTCTTAATGACCAAGTCATCAACGTATACTTCCATGTTCCGCCCAACCTGACTATCAAAAGCTTTGTCTACTAGCCGCTGGTACGTGGCGCCATCGTTCTTGAGACCAAAAGGAATTTTTGTGTAACAATATACCCCTTGGCTGGTGTAGAAAGCCGTTTTCTCTTTATCTGACTCTGCCATCTGTATCTGGTGATATCCTTTGTAAGCGTCCAAGAAGCACTTAAAGGGGTAGCCGCAGAGAGATTCGACTTTTCAGTCAATTTCTGGAAGGGGGTAACAATCCTACGGACATGCCTTGTTTAAGTCCGTGAAATCTACGCACATCCGCCAGCTACCGTCATGATTTTTCACCATGACTGGATTGGACAGCCAGTCGTGGTAATAGACTTATCTCATGATCCCTGCCTCTACTAGTTTTTGTACTTCTGCTTGGATAGCTTTCACGCGTTCCGAGGCCTGGCCCCTTTTCTTCTGTCAGACGGGCGAGTATCCTTCCCATATATTGAGCCGATGTTCAGCTATTGATCGCGGTACTTCTGTCATGTCCGATGGTTGCCACACGAATATATCCAGGTTTTCCTTTAGGAGTGTGCATAGTTTCGTTCGTCCTTCTGAGGATAGCATCCCTCCGATTGCCACTTCCTGATCAGGGAAATTCGGATGTATAACTACTTTAAAATTTTCATGACGGACTCCAGCTTCTTTGGGTATCTCTTTGGGTGATGTAATCACCGTGGCATACTCGGCAGGTATCAGGATAGTACTACAGATAGTAACTATTCCTCCGTCGACAGGAAACTTAAGCATTCCGTGAGCTGTGGATGACACCGCTTGGATTTCTCTTATACCCGGTCGCCCAATGATACCATTGTATGGTGAGATTGATCTTACAAATATGAAATTTATCCACACTCTCGTAGGGATCTGCGTCTCCGATTGTTACCAAAAGCCTAAGTTGTCCCAACAGCCATATAGTTTATCCACTAAAACCGGTTAATGATGTCATTGCCGGGACCATTTGATTCTTGATTTCTGGCCGGAGCTGGTTGAAGCAGTGCTCATAGAGTACTTCCATAGAGGAACCTCCGTCTATGTACATGCGGTGGATCATGTGTCTGCCAATTTCAGCTTCTATGACAAGCGGACCTTCTGTCCCATCGCTGTTAGCTAGCGGTGGGAACGTAATTTCAGTGACACGGGCAAAGCTTTGGGTCAATTTTTTCCTTGTCATTCTCCGCCATAGTTGTATCATATAAATTGTTAGGGATTTATCTTTAGCCGGGGCTTCCTTCTTTCTATTCTTCGTTTAATCTCGACCTTGCTTAATTTCTTTTATCAAGTGCGAGAGCTTTCTTGCTCGCACCAATTCTTCAATCTGCTTCTTTAACTGCATGCACTCGTCCGTGCTATGTACTTTATCATTGTGGAAATCATAAAACTTGTTGCTGCTTCTTTTTTCTACTGGGGTTACCATGGGCAGTGGTGGTTTAAACTTTCCTGCCTCGGCCGCGAGGATTTCTTTGGGCGTTTTGGTAAGGGGGTAAACTTGCTAGACCCCCATCTTTCCCTCGACTGACCTCGGAAGTTAGATTTTCGCTCGGGAGCGTGCCGCTTGGACTGATCTTGTGATTTCCACGGTGAGTGACCTTTCTTTTTGGAAGCGGCGGCAGCTTCTCCTCGTATGAAGGCAGTGGTAACTGTCATCATTTCTTCCATTGTCTTTGGGACGTGTTCGTTGAGACGCTTTGTTAGTTCGGGGTTGTTGACCCCATGCATGAACCCGAAGATTCGCATGCATTCAGGGGCTCCCTTCATGCGCCCGGTTTCAACTTTGAACCACTCTATGAAATCCTCAATGGTCTCCCCGTCCCTCTGCTTAATGTTGTGAATTTCTACTGGATCTTTCACATACTTCTTCTGCTGCATGAAGTATGCTAGAAAGGCCGCTTTTAGACCCTTGTACACATCTATGCTTTCTGGAGGTAGTTCATCAAACCAGACCCTCGCGGCCCCTATTAGGGTAGAGTTGAACATGTGACACTATGTAGGCATTGCCCAACGTTCCACCTGTGCTGCGACTTTAAAGATTTTCAAGTGGTCTTCTGGGTCTCCGGTTCCGTCATAAGTTTTTACATTGTTGGGCATGCGTGTCTTCCGTAAACTTTTAAAGTTGCGGATTCGAGGCGTGAATGGGTCCACATCCTCGCAGGTCCAGGGTACGGCCAAATCGTCTTCATCTGCCAGCTTGTGCTTTTTTGTCCTTGACTTCCAGTGTCCCCTATAACAACCCGTAATTTTCATCAATGTAATTTCCATCTATTGAATTAGATGTCACTTTTTATCAGGGAATTTTTTTGCTTTAAACTCATTATGCAACGAAACTTGCATTACTATTATCTCAATATGCAACGTAACTTGCATTCCTAAAGTAAACGAGCACACACAACTACCTATGCAATATCTATCTATGTTTATGTCAAGCAAACATCATAACATGTCAAGTCAACAACCTAATATCCATTTTATTATATACATTATTCATTTAACGAAGTTTTCACGACATTATTATCAAATGAACATAAATCGTTAATGTTTATGCCTAAACCCTAAATTCATGAAAAGTATACAATCAATATGAATGTACAAGCAATCAAGGCATATGTACAAGTATCATAGCATCTCATTTGAATACATTTTCCCTCCAAAATAATATACAAGCTCTTTTATGCACAATATACAAGTCTTTAAAGCACGACATTCAAAATAGCCGTTTTACCTCTGTTTTCCTAAGGAATTTCATACAAACTAATCAACACGTGTTTCAAGAACTCAATGCTCGACATTACATTTCATTTTCTTTCCTTATTACTTCAATACACACGAAATTTAAAGCTAAAAACCCTAACCCGTTACCAAATCCAACCCGCACCTATTTTTCCTTACTTTTACCCATTTTTACACTCAAACTAGCTTACAAGCACCACCATGACTCACCTACTTAATCTACAAGCAGCTTACAAGCTCCTCTAGTCCAAGTCTTGGCCACTAAGCAAGCCACATCCTCCCTTTTTCCTTGTTACTACCTGCGACCACATCACCACTCCCACAACCATCCACCTTTCAATCCTAGCTAGTTCTAGCTTGTAAAACTCATCTCCTAGCTGATCCTTGTCACTCCCCACATGTCCTAAGCTTGGCCTCCAAGTTTCCTTGCTCACCAAGGGTCATTCGACTATAAATAGGGGCGTACCCCCTTTATTTCAACTCACACCTTCAAACATAATTCATAAGCATCAATGGAGTCCCAAGGCTGATCAAGGAAGCAAGGAAGAGCCACAAGACCATAGGAGAATCCAAGAAACCAAGAAGAACGAAGTCTTGAAGCCACACGAGTCAAATCCTAGGCGTTCGAAGCTAAAAAGCCCCATTCGACCCATTTTCAAAACCACAAGCATGAATTCAGGTTCTATAAGCTATTTATCTGTTTTTAAACTCTTATAAGCTTCTAATGATTATGTTTATACACTTGTTAAAAGATTAGAGCTTAAAACCCACTCGTTATAAAGTTTTAAAACCAAACGAACCTATGAAACCCTAATTTACTCGTTTTATTTTAATCCATGAGCTAAACCTATAAGCTGTTGTTATAATCTATTCTAATAAGCTTATTTATCATTTCTAGAAACATTTTACCAAGTCTTAAAAGCTCTAACCCGTTGGATTATATTTTCGAACTTAAACGATCCGTTTTGATTTTCTAACTAACAAATTCGTTTTCTAAACTTTTGTTACATTAAAACATCTTATTTTTGCTTATTCTAATAATATATAACCTGCAAATATCATTTAGAGTCTTAAAATAAGCTTGCATGATATTTTGGACTTGTTTTGTAAATATTTTCCATGCAAGGGATATATATTGTAACTTTTGGAAATTATTAACTACAAGGGCTGAAAATGTCAATTTATGAAACTTATAACTCCAAGGGTCATTCTTGCCAAGTTTTAAAGTTAAGGGATTTAAATTATATACTTTATATATAAAAGGATTACTTTTGTAATTAATTATAAATCAAGGGTAATTATTGCCAATTTCACATTCTTAAAAATATGAAATATTATATTTTTATATTAATTATAAAAATATAGATAAATATTATCAAACCCGATTTTATTAAAACCCGACACATTTATCGTTATTAATTAATGATCGATGCATTTTAAATTAATTACGTTATATATTAAACGTAATTTATCATCAACTAGCTTTTGAAGAAATCTAAAATCTTATCGTATCACGATACTAGGGAGTTTCATGTGAGGGGTTCCATTTGGGTATTCGTCATGACGAGTTTGCTGGGTTTACGATTTAAAGTGCCCTGGCTCCTCAAACGATACTGCGTGACCTCTGAATTATGATAGCCCGAACAGTGATGCAATATTTCCATAAATTAATCAATCAAAGATATACGTTAAACTTTATAAAGTTTTGAAACATAATCAATCAAACTAAGACTTGACATATTACACCAGGTTGCGTGACGAAGCCGTTACTTTCATTTCAAATACTTTTGCCATCAATCAGATTTCCCTGTACTGTTAAGGTGAGTTCATAGCCTCACTTTTAAATCTCTTTAATGTTTTCATAAACCCGTGAGAGGGATACATGCTATGAACTATGAATACAAGTGTTTTCTAAATGTATGCTATCATGATATAATATTGCATCTGTTGTCTAAGTCCTTTTATGCCAAAAGTCCCCCACTATCATGGACCATTAATCACTTGTGAGTGAACGCGAATATTGTGAATAGGTCTATTGGGATTGACGAATCCCGTTTGTGTTAGCCGGATAGGTAACCAAACGCACTATATTTGAATCTTATAGGTATATGGCAATTACCTACACTGGGGGCCATTATCATTATATATATCATTATTGATATATACACAAGTCAGTTTGTGTGCCATGAGCTTAGACGCAATAATACACTATTAATATTGTTTTCTATAATAATTGTACTCATTGCAATTATCACTATTTTTGGGTGTATAACAACGTAACCTACTATCTATGATGACTTGTATTCACACTATTTATCATAAACCTATGAATTTCACTCAACCTTTGTGTTGACCTTTTTAGCATGTTTATCTCAGGTAATTGAGCAAACTATGGCATGGAGTGGCATGGACTGAAGATGGCTAAACTGTTATCATTCAACTATATGTTTTTCTGTAAATTTTGGGACCTCTGTTTGTAAAAACTTTGATGAATAAATGAATGATAACAACTTTTTTCCAAAACGTCTCTTTATGAGTCGTTTTCTATAATTATGACTATTGTACTATGAAGTAATACCCCATATTAGCTTCCGCTGCTATATTTATCAAAATGGGGGTGTTACAAGTATCCTCTGTTACTGGTGTTGCTTTCTGATCCGCGAGATGATGGGGATTCACTTCCCCTCTATCTTTTTATGCTGCGGAATCGATCTTCGTCACGAGATCGATCTCTATACTTGGTTTTGTTCCCCTGAGAATAAGTATCGCCATACGATTCTTCGATGCCCTGAGGGCGGTCTTCCATTCGGGGACGTTCCCTACTGAGGGAATGACCTCTACTGTGAGAGGGGTCTCTTGAGTCTGTCCTGCTTGGCCCGGACTTTGTTGTACTTGGCGAGTAGGTATCACTGAGTCGCTCATGCACGCTCTTCCTTCGGTGGCTCAGGCGGCTAAACACGTTTCTGTCATCGCGCCTTTCGCGACCTAGTGTCTTGGATCTCTCAGGGTGAAATCTCGCGGGCGAGTTTTCTGCTCTCGAGTTTAAAGAGTTCTCCCTTTCTCTTCGGGTTTTCTTGGAGTTTTCTCCAAAATTTAGTTTGATTTGGAATTCTTTTCGCTTGTCACGCCGTGCCTTCTCCATAATGATTAGTAGGATGTATTCGTAGTGTTCTTCGCAGAAGTTCAGGATGTTCACCCTGGGTGCGGCGTCCGACGCCTTTTCTTTGTTTGTAGTTTTTGTGACAGTGGTCACAATGGGGGTTGCATTAGCCATTGCGCTCATTCTGATGAGAGTAATTCCTAGTGAATGGTTCCACGGATGGTGCCAACTTGTTGATACAAAAGTTAGGTCAGATCTAGTTTGATCCGAATAGGTTGCTATTTGGGTATAGAGTGCCTTGTTCTTGTACCAAGTGAATTTGTTGAAGGACCCTGCACAAGGAAATAAACACCGTTAACCTTATCGTGGGAGCGGATCCCACGATTAGACTCCGTCGTGAGAGTAAGTATATGATTTTAGGAGAGTAATCGAGTGTTATTAGGGTTTGTGTGATACCTGTATCGATGTCAATTGCATTCCTTTTATAGGCTGAATAACCCTTAGGGTTTCCGTATCTTTCGGCCCAAGATACGGCCGATATTCTAGGGATACGCAGTTATCTTTGGTAATTTATATAAGTAAAGCATATCTCCTATTTAAATACATTATTCTTAGAGATAATCTTGAGAAGATACCGCGGCCGCGGATAACGTGCTGCTATCCGCGACCCGTAGGTCCAGGAGGACGTGACCGCGATGCATGGGTCTGAGGCCCATTATTAGCTACTAAGACCATAATAGTATGAGTGGGTCGGGTCGGTCCACCCTATACGTCATCAATATACAACTAGAATCATCGTATTTAACAAACTAAACTCATGTTTAACTAACGAGTATTAAATTGACACCTCTATAAAAGTAATTGTATTGAAAATGAAATACATAGTAGTAAGTATAGATGACAAATAGTAGGGCTGTAAACGAACCGGACGAACACGAATGGAGCTTTGTTTACGTTCGTTCAATTAATCATAATTGGACAAATAAACAGACACGAACGTCTAACCGGACGAAATTTCCTGTTCATGTTCGTTTATTAAGAAACTAAGTTGTTCATGTTCGTTTTTTATACTTTTAAAATCGATATGTTTAAACAAAATAACATTTATAAAACAAAATATTATGCATAATTTGATAAATTTCACGTGGAAGCAAAAAGACAACAATACCCTTCCTGTTAGACCCACATTAGTACTTAACGAGCAAATTTTTTGCATCATTCGTCATCAAGGATGTATGATGCCTCATTTTCCTAACGAAGAAATGAAAACTGCGCGAAGTATAAGCCAAAGACATGAGACGGTCATTTCACAAACTAAGAAATGTATTTTGCACTTTAATCTAAAAGATATGATATACAATCATAAACTAGTAAATGAAATAGCATATTACCCGTCATAAAATAATACCGGGACCTAATCAAGAAAGTTTAAAAAACAAGGACCAAAATGTAGTACCCAGAAACATTTTTGCAGTAGCAGCCATTGTTGAACAAACAAGCTTCTTAAACTAGGTTTCTTTAACGCGCCGCCGCATTTTAGTATTTTGGAAACATGTCAGTGTCGTGTCAGCAAATGTGTGCATCTAAAAGCTTCAGCTCGTGTAGAAATCATACTCAAAATAGGTAATCTTTTTTAATGTTATAAATTTTTTGCAGCTTCTATTAGCTAATAGTGTTATCCAAAGTCCAAACTGCTTAGGTAATAGCTTATGTTATTAGCTTATCCAAACACCCACATATAAGCTCATAAGCCCACTCATATAAGCTTAGCCAAACACTTAGTTTGGGATTATAGCCTTATATGAGTTATGTAAGCTAATAAGGTCATAAGCCCATGTAAGCTAAAACAAACACCCCCTAAGTTTATTGTATCGGTCTATATAGCGGGCTTATGGCTTATTTGGTTTTCGGCTTATGATTCATAAGCTCACTTTTTGTGGCTTATTTTAAAACTTTTTGGATTATATAAGCTTATTATGACATAATAAATTTATATAACCCCGAAAAGTTTCAAAATAAGCCACAAAAAGTGAGCTATGAATCATAAGCCGAAAACCAAATAAGCCATAAGCCCGCTATATAGACCGTTACAACAAACACCCTATTATGGAATATAAGCCGAAATCAAATAAGCTCATAAACCCAAGTATAAACGTAAACGAACATCCCCTAAGATCCTCGTATCAAGGTTTTTTTTCTAGTTTCTAGTACAAAAAAATTTAGTGTTAGGATATAGGAAATTTAATGGAGACTTAACACTTCTTTAGTTTTGTATATTTTATCTGATTGCGGATTAGGTAACATGATTTAATCATTTATAGACACTGCAAAATTGGTATTTGAAAGAAAATTAAAACAAATAAAAACATAATCAGAGCCATAGTCAATAGTGTAACGTGTTACATGTGCAAATATAAGGTTCGTGTGCTTGGAGTCATGACCTGCGTTTAAGTGCTACTAGCTTACTATGTATATGTTCTTTAAAGGATTTCTATTGGCTACTAATGATATCTTGTTTGTTTGCTCAATTTTGTTAAGGAATGCGAGATGGACACCTCCGCGTGCAGCGATAGTTCCCAATTTTCACCTACCGATGCGCAGTTATGAAGTTAAGAACAGGTATTCTTTTGCACCTTTCACTATGTCTCCCGCTATATAAGCCGAAACAAACACCACCCATTATGGAATATAAGCTGAAATCAAATAAGCTCATAAGCCCACGTATAAATGTAAACAAACACCCCCCAAGATCCTCGTATCGAGTTTTTTTTTCTAGTTTCTGGTACAAAAAAATATAGTGTTAGGATTTAGTAAATTTAATGAAGACAACACTTCTTCAGTTTTGTATATTGTATCTGATTGTGGATTGGGTAACAATTAATCATTTATAGACACTACAAAATGGGTACTTGAAAGAAAGTTAAAACAAATAGAAACAGAAACAGAGCCAGAGTATTGTTATCGACAGTCAATAGTGTAACGTATTAAATGTGCAAATATAAGGCATGATCTGCGTTTTCTTTTCAAAATTTACTGCTACTAGCCTACTATGTATAATGTTCTTTAGAATATATATTGGCTACTAATGATATATTTGTTTGGTCAATTTTGGTAAGGAATGCGAGATGGACACCTCCGCATGCAGCGATAATTCCCAGTTTGCACTTACCGATGCGCAGTTATGAAGTTAAGAACAGGTATTCTTTTGCACCTTTAACTATGTCCCCCATATAATGGTTGAGCCACCACGACATAAAGATGCAGAATAAGAATCTAGCTACTGCAATATAGTCGTGCACCTATATAGTGACCGAGCCACTGCAACATAAAGATGTAGAATAATAATCTAGCTACTGCAATATAATTTGTGCATTGATATATCAGATTATGCCATTCATTTTATTGTTTTGCTATCAGGACTTCAACAGATGACATCAAGTCACTGCGATTGATAACAGCGATTAAAACTCCATACTTACCTGATGGGAGATTTGATTTAGAGGCTTATGACTCTTTGGTAAACATGCAAATCGAAGATGGAGTGGACGGTGTGATTGTTGGTGGTACCACTGGTGAAGGCCAGTTGATGAGCTGGGATGAACACATTATGCTTATTGGGCACACCATCAATTGTTTTGGTACATCTATTAAGGTCGTTGCAACGCTATACTCACTAGTACTAGGATATCATTTTTCTATGCACATATCTTTGAGACCTTACGTCGCTGCGAATTTTAGGTAATTGGAAACACTGGAAGTAACTCAACTCGAGAAGCAGTCCATGCAACTGAACAAGGATTCGCCGTTGGAATGCATGCAGCTCTCCACATCAACCCTTACTATGGTAAAACGTCATTAGAGGGTATGGTTGCTCACTTTCAATGCGTACTCCCAATGGGTCCCACAATTATTTACAACGTCCCATCCCGAACCGGTCAAGACATCCCGCCACGTGTCATCCACTCCATTGCCGACAGTACCAACTTTGCAGGCATCAAGGAATGTGTGGGACATGACAGAGTAAAAGAGTATACCAAAAATGGAATTACAGTTTGGAGCGGAAATGACGACGAGTGTCATGATTCAAAGTGGGACCATGATGCTACAGGGGTTATATCAGTTACTAGCAATTTGGTTCCGGGATTGATGCATGAGCTACTGTCGAACGGTAAGAATCCTTCACTTAATAAAAAGCTTTTACCTTTGATAAATTGGCTTTTTGGTGAGCCAAACCCAATAGGGGTAAACACCGCTTTAGCTCAGTTAGGGGTCATAAGACCTATCTTTCGGCTACCATATGTACCTCTTCCTTTGGCGAAAAGGGTAGAGTTTGTAAATATAGTCAAGGAGATTGGGCGGGAGCACTTCATAGGTGAGAAAGATGTCCAAGTTCTTGAAGACGATGATTTTCTGCTCGTAGGTCGCTATTAGATAAGTTAATAGTACATTGTGAAAAGTTCTTGTTTCTCTTCTTTATTTAAAAGTCTTGCGAGTTAATAATAAGTCTCTACTCGGGATTGTGTTATTGTTTACATGAAGTTTGATGCTCTGTTATTTGTGTTCATGATAGCTTTCTCTATTCCCATGATCAATACCTTTGTGTTTAATTTTATTATCATGTCCTACATAAAACTAAGTTATTGGTGCGATTGTTGGTATCTAGAGCATAAAGTGATATTTCCTTCTTACATAGGCATTCCTGGCCGCATCAAAGTAACACGAAACTTTTTATAATGTCTCATGGAAATTGCAACATTTTGACAGTTGATTGAACTATAGTTATCAACTGTCAATCATTTGTTATCATTACGAAGAGTTATTAGCGTTAGTTTGGAGCCACATGGTTCTTTTTATTTTGTCATTATTGACACATTTACGACAACTGATTAGCAGGCTAAAGTTTTGCTTTTAAAACTCAGCCACTATCTTTTAGACCCAAATACGGACACCAATAAAGAAGGTATGTGCAGTGACTATTTTTTTAGATACAGGCAAGTGACTAGCAGTGTGATAGACTTTAAGGACAAAGACAGGAAAATGAAACATGAAAAGGCTTTCCTTAAACTAATAAGCACTATACTTTTTAAAAGAGGTGCGGAAAATGTGTGGCAAAAAGTATTGACGTCTAAAGTAGAACGTCAACACGCAAGAGTTGCATCTTAAGTGACCTGCCGAGACTTCCACTCGGCACGCAAAGGTAAGCAAGTAATATTTAATCAGAATTCAAACAAAACCAGTAAAAGCGATGATTGTGGGACAACACATCTCAATCTCAGCACTAAACCTGAATCGCTATCAGATGAATCATGTGCCTCGCCATGTCATGAAAGCTATAATGTAACTATGGGCTGAATCATGCTAGCAATAATGCTCTTTGTACTCTCGCCTGACTAAACTAATCCCTAGTGTTTGATCAACAAATGATGCTCCTTAGAGAAGCATTTAATATTTCATATCACCCAGAAAACTATACTCAAAATGAAATTTCCTCAGCCCAAAATCAACTAATTACAGCAACAAACATGCATTCTAATTTCAGTAGAGGACTGAAAATGTGAACTGTTCGCATTAAATTGCATGTCACGAATCAACAAACTTATGAACTAATAAGAGTTTTAACATATTCCAACCAATTAGTTTTATGATTAAACCAACCATGATTCAAGATCTGCTAAATGAAAGTCACCTGGGAGGCATACGCAGTAACAATTTCTAGTAAAAACAAAACAAAAATTTAAAGTGCCAACAACGTACAGAGTAACCTCATCAACCATTAGGACCATGATCAAACAATTGTTTGTCCCAGCCTCAACTTTCATCTGAATTACTATCACAATAGAGGCGAAGTCATATCAGGCGACTTCATGCTCGATGGAATAGTGAAACCTTTAGCTTTCAAACGAGAGAGAACCTACCGACAAAAGAATAACCAATGAGAAGATAACATACAATAAATCATGAGCAACAAATACATTCCTATTCTTGTGTTTGTTACATGGATTATTGATGCTAGTTTATAGTTTCTTCAGTTCAGCAATGTACGTATATATGTAACAAGGATAGTGATCAATAAAGTACTACTAAAGGGTATGATGAATAATTTTTACGAAAGTAAATATTGCCAAAGTAAAGAGGAAGTTGTACATGTAAACATGAATTCCCAAGTTTAAGCTTGTTGACATGGCGAAGTTTTAGTATCATTCCTTTCAGCATCTCTTCTTCTTCTACAAAGTTACCATCCTTTATATAATTTAACTCAGCCTTCACTAATGTAGACACGTTTAGCAACAAAAGGTTTGACAACATTAACCAACCCCCAATTGTTAACGACAAAATATAAGGAGCATTGATCTTGATAATAAGTTCCCAGCTACCTAAAGCATGTTCACAGTATAAATTTCCATATGCTGCGAACACCAAGTTCTTAACACTCTTAGAAGTAATATCAAGCCGCTTATAACCATAACATGACCGCAAGTCCAAAGTTTCCAATACAGGACTTCCGGATAATATATTTTTAATCAAATCTTCGTCTACTTTCGCACGTGCAATGCACAAACACTTAAGGTTTCGCCAATTAATGGAACAAGTAGGATTTAATATGCAGCCGCGCAAACTAAGATGAGTTAAACACGGATTGACATATAACATCTGATCTAACTTATGCTCAGATACGCAATAAGTCCTCGTCAATAATGCTACATCGATTTGTTGAACATTACGATTAATAGCGTAATGTATCAATTCATTGACCTGCGATTCAAACCGGATATCGTATGCGACAATACTAAGTTTGAATCTGTTGAGGTTCAATTGGCGAGATTGAGTAATAGTTTTGTCAACAAGCGAATACAAACCGGAGAATAATTGATTGTTAAAGATGAGATTAGGAAGTTGAGGCCAAAGATGTTGCCATCGTTTTGAGAGTGTGCATGTTTTTATGGCCTCTTTTGTGGTCGGTAAACAAGACAGTATATCGATAAGTAAGCAGTCCGGTAACAAACTTATTCGATCAATTTCGATAAGTTTTAGGGCTTGAGCTTGTTGTTCCATGGCGGCAAATTAAACTCTCCCAAAGAAGGCGTGATGGAATATATATAGCTGTAATTGAGTTTTGCATTTGGCCCCTAAACTTAAAGAAAACTACATTTAATTTCCGTTTTAAGGTTTTACCATCTTTGAATAACCTAAACAACTAAAACGTCGTTATGAGGTATCATGAATACAAAAATTATGTGAAGAGTAATTAACACACTCATGAATAGAACGTATTGTAAACTGCAAAGACATGATACATACACCAGTCATAGTATGATCACTTCAATCTGTCCTATGAACTTAACTAACAACGGTCTGCCAAAAGAAAATCATCGTCCTCGAGAACTTGAACATCTTTCATCTGAAGTCAAGTTCCGCATTCAGTTTTAGTTGATTTTTTATCCAACAACCCTAAAACTTGTCGCCTGATTTGTTTGAGTCAATTTGGTCGACCTAGTATTTTTTGTATGTATAGTTTACAGGAAATTAAGGTTAGAATGTCAGACAATTACTTACCCTTTGATATCCAAGATGAAATCATGAAAAAACTTCCTTTAACATTTTGATTCGATTCAGATCCGTCTCCAAAGCATGGAAGTCTTTGATTAGCTTTAAGTTTATAGCTAAACTTGATAATGTCTACCAGCTACGACGTCAGTTTATATATTACAGCCCGGATGATTCTCATTATTTTTATCATACCTTCGATGATGAAACTTTCCCCCAATTCTACTTTACTTCCAACCCAACCATCGGACAGAAGTCAACTAGTGCACTTCGAGAGCTAATCCAGCAAAGAGAGTGTCCTTTCTCACTTATGAAATCAACACTAGTCGGTAGCTCTCATGGCTTGTTATGCTTTTACTACTTTGTGATAAACAAGTTTTTTATCTGGAATCCTTCAATAGGAAAATTTATAGCCATTGTTGTTCCCAGTCGGCCTACAACAGGTCATTATACTGTTGTAGGTTTTGGGGTTTGTCCTTTTACTCTTGACCCTAAGATTATCATGATTCCACACTGTTTCAAGAAATATTCATCAACTTACCGCATTGGCAGAGTGGAAGTTTTTTCTTTAAGCTCATGTGCTTGGGCCCCATCCATCAACCTGCCTCGTGAAACGGTTAGACTAGAACAAAACTCTCAGGAAGTTATAGATGGGTTTATTTATTGGCTTGCTTCTGATAGTTTCAAAATCGAATGTGATATCGTTTCTAAACTGATTATTTCATTTGGTTTAACTAGTGAAGAATTTAGTGAAATACATCTCCCAGAGAGTATCAAATTAAAGTTTTTGTCCATCTCTAAGTTAAGGGAGACTCTAGTTGTTCTTGAATACAATATGGTCACTTTTAGTGAGATAAAATTTCATGCAGTGTGGATGATGGATAATGATTCGTTTACTCGGCTTTACACCATTATGGAACCAGCTACTTCACTTGATAGAATATTGGGATTCAGAAAGACCAGTGCAATTGAGATCCTCAAAAAACAAGGACAAAAAAAAAACAAATGGGTTAATCCTAACCACTCATTTTTTCATCATCCACTTTTTCATCTTTTTCTTAAAACTTGTATGCATGATTATTTAATGTCTAATTGTTTACACGCCTAAATAAATATGTCATATGACCAAAAGATGATTGTTGATGTTGTTCTATTAATTTTAACGCATAATGCCATGCTATAGTGAACCAACAATTTTGTTCGTGTGAGGAAAATGTTTTTTGTGAAGAAATTAATAAGACGTTAAACAATGAAACTTGTTTTTCATGAATTAAAACCGGACGCTATGGACTCATGGGAAGTACGGCTCATCCACTAGAACAAACTATAAGAGAAGTTTAAGGCGGGTTGTTTTTACGTAATTCCCTAAAGAAATAAGGTTTTTAATATGCTTCGCGCTGACCTGTTTCTCCGCTTCTTTGTGTGTTCGATTGGAGTTACCGTGAACCATGGCATGTCACTACAGTGTCATTATTAAAGGTTTTTAAAATCAGTGATACAAAGTTGTTTTGCATGCTTCTTTGTACACGCTTTTAACACATTTATGTGCATACCCCTATGAAAATTTTAAGTCTATGCCAGCCAACCAAGAACACGTTGACAATTGGTTTGACCTCTTGGTCAGACCCTTAGGGCTTGCCTACTCAACCCTTGACGTTTTCGGTACTGGTGTAGAACCTCTTACCGATTTTTGCCAAGTTCTTGCTTTTGGTCGACTTAATTCGAGTAGCTTGGTCAGACTTGGACCCGAAGGCATAAGATGATACTAATAATGCTCTCAATAATTTTTCATGCTGAATAATGTTTTTGACAAAGTTTCATAACTAAGAGCTTGCATTAAATGCAATTAACGCTCGTACGCTTACCTCTTGCCCTACTTTTTTTACGCCCTGCCTGGTCAGACCTTTGGTTATTAGTGGGAGGTTCAAAGTTGGCATCTAGTCTTAATTAGTAAATTTAATTGGGTAGTTAATTTATTAGAATTTTATTATCGAAATACTAAAATTGAACTATTATGTTCTAATTAATAGTGTTTTGCAACATTTCGTAACGAAAGGTTGTTCTTCTTTAAAGACAAAACATTGTCTCTTTTCATAGTAAAAAGGTGAGACTTAATTCTATCTATACTCATTGGTTGACAAGATAATTGAGAATTTTCAGTTTAAATTAAACTCATTTACCTGTCTTTCATTACCCTTCTTTATCGGGCTTTGATATAATTGAAAGGATTAATAAATATTTTGAGTAACTTAGAGAACATTTTCTTTCTATAGCTACAAATTAAATTAATTTGCATTTGTCAGATGTATGAGTTTAAAATGCACAATGAGTAATAGAAATTACTGCATATTGCTAGGTTATTTTTATTAGACTCATATTATTCCATAAGGTGCTAAATACCTTGTGGCTATGCAGACAATATGGAGGAATTGGCTTGTTAAATATTACAAGTTTAAAGAAAGCAATAATTGACTAGTCCTTCATCTACATAAGTAGATTTTTTATATTCATTTGCTCAAAACTAAGTACAGTGCACTTCGTAGGCATTCTGAGAATAGGAAAGTAAATTAATTTGTTTGATTTTTTACTGGTGATGTTTACACTTACAATGTTGACAAATCCAGTGGGAGCTTTGCGTTTTACTACTGAAACTGACATTCATGTAATGTTGTCTAATTCAATGGGAGCTACAATAGTTATTTCCTTGTTTAGTTGACTATATTATTTCTTGCTTGCTTTGAAATTAGAATTAATTACTTTCGAATATAAAAACAAAAATGTTTAAGTAAGATTGCTTTTATTTTGTATGATACCCATGTCCCTATCTGAGGGTTGCTTCTGAAATGTTATCTATAGAATATTAATCCACAATTATACTTATGAAACTTTATAGTTTGAAGTGCTTGTATATCTATGAAAAACTATCATATTGTTTATACAATTGAGTGCTTGTCGTATTGTTTTTGTTTATCTTAGATAATGTTGTCCCGTACACAAGTGGGAGAAATCTTAATTGTGTGCAAGGAACAACATATAACAATATGATTATTGGTTTCTCTTGACCGCAAGGTAAGGAAGCTATCAATTACTTGGACCTTAAACACCACGGATGTTTGTTTCCCTATTACATGAAATGTCAAAGTATATATATATCTTCTTCATTTAATTGAATTATAAGATTTAGTTAATATAATCTTGGAATTAATGAATAATCATAATTAATGAAGTATGAAATTAATATTGAACTCAAGTGTTTGGGTTCATGATTACTTTTTCTAGTGAGTATAATTATGTTTGCTTGACTAAGAATAATTATAAAGTTCTTGTTTTTATCAAAGACTCATTAAAATAAAGTAATGTTGTTAAATTGTTATGTCTTCCTGTTAATTCTATTAACATGATGTCCTTGGAATTATTCGGAGATTTGTAACTGTTTTACTTTAAATGTTTCTGTTTTCTTGAAACACATGGCAATAGATTTAACATAGAGGTCTTGAATTAATTCCAAAGGACTTAATAATGTATAATTGACATGTTTTGTTTTCTTTGTAAACACAAGAACATGGAAAGTCTTTGATTGTTCTGTCTCTTCTTGCTGAACACAATGAACAAAGTGTTCTTGCTTAATTCAAGAAATATACTATTACAGCATGCTCTGGTTTTAAAATTACTGTGTATCTCAATTTGGCACGATCCCAATTTTGACAAGTAATTTGGACCTAAAGAGAATTAGTTATGAATAGATATTTTGATTGGAGTCTCTACAATTTCAATACTCAATAAATTCCACAGTTATTATGGGATTTGTGTGAATGTTGTTGAAACAAACTATATTTGTATTCGTTTGATTCATGATATCTTGAATTACTCTACCTCCAAAATATATCAAGGTTTAAAAATTGCTGTGGTCTCAATTGTGTAATTGATACGTCTCAATATAGTTTTCAACCCAGATAGTTGAAGCAAAGTGGTCATCATCTTTGGATTGAGATGAATCGTAATTATGTCTCTTGAATGAAAGTTCAAAATTTGTTAAAATCTTCTGAAGAATATTATTAACAAGATGCGGTGAGAAACTGTAAAATGTGTTTTGTGTTTTTCCCATAAGAACATCATATGTTGCATAAATACTTTGGTCATTTAGAGAAGTTTCTCTACTACGAAAGTAAGGGGGAGCATATTTAAACCGCTTGATAATATTCAAGAACAAGAATACTATAAATCTATAAATCCACTTGCTAATGTCACACTAAGGTTTAACATCGTAAATGTCGAACCAAAGTATATTAGAACTCTACTTCATAAATCCGGAAGGATGCCTCATCACTTGATTGATGATTGTAATAATCATGCTTGGAAATATAAATTAGAGGATCATTTCAAACCTGCTAATTGCTAAGATACATTATCACATCTTGAATCTGATAAAGGTCTTAGAATTATGAATGATAAGATGCAGTCCTTAAAAGGCAATCAATGTTTTGAGCTTGATTGATCTTTTACCAAAATGTAAAAAGCCATGTGTGGTTTTAGAATTGAGTTTGATCTTATTGATGAAAGAAGAGATTCATAAAGGACTAAAATGGTAGAACATTCGGTATACGCGAATATTAAGGACTCGGGTCGGATGATAGAATTTTGATCTTACTCAAGCAAATTGAAATATGATTAAATCTTTCTTTTCTGCACGTATTAATTATTTAAAGGTTTCTAATTGTCATACATGTTTTCGTTGAATCTTTTTAAAAGTCATAAATTAAGGTTCATAACTCTTTCCTGGATGATTACATTGGCGAGGAGGATGAGTAATCATAAAGGGTTATGAGTCTATATTTGAAATATGGCAATTAAAATTTAAGACTCTTTCCTGAATGATTACTTTTGCGAGGACAATGTGTAATCAAAAGGTTATGAGTCTATATAATCTTTATAAAGTATACAAGATAATGGAATCTTAAGTTTAATCACAATATGGTTTCTGATTAAATTAAGATAACTCCTGAGTACACCTGACATTGAGTGGGAAAGAAAGCCCCCCCCCCGCCCCCCCCCCCCCCCCCCCCCCACCCCCTCCCCCCCCCCCCCCCCCCCCCACCATGTTGTTTTCTTAAATTCGTATTGTTGTATTGACATATATGAAAAAGTATCATTTCCACAATAAGCCAGGATATTAATCCTTAAGATTGGGTAATGTGTAACTTGAAATTGGGATTTTAGGATATAATAAACGACCTTAGGAAGAAATGTTTTATTTAGATGTGTGTATGCGAAATTAAGTCCACACAATGCTGCAATACCATCATACAAGCAAAAGTCTTCTGTAAATGTTATTTCACTTGAAATAATTTAGTAAATGGATGGAAACCTTGTATTTTTAAACTAAGGATTCATCATGTATATATTATATTATGTATGAGACTGGTTGTTACTTTTGCACAAGAGCAAGATGAGCTAACAACAGTATCTAATTGAGAGAATTTAGATAACAATATCTAATTAAGGGTATTTAGATGACTGTTATATACAAAAGTTTACGAATTATGAAACATAACGTTGTATGTGTCAACTGATGCTAGAGAATAATCAATTCTAGTTGAAGAAGGATTTTATCATTTACGGATAAATTCTGAAACTATATATTGGTCGATTTAAGAGCATTGTTGCATAACACATTAAAGAATGAGAATACTTTACATTTTAAGAAACTGTAAAGATGACTGTCTGAGATAGGTATGTTGTTGATTTCAAATACCCTATAAAAGGTACTATTACCTTGTCCATACTATGAATCTTGCAATAGTATGCACGTGAACAATAAGACACTCATCTTATTTTTCAAATCTTTCACAATATGAGAATTTGAAACAAGTATTCGGAAAGTTTACTCAGACAACTATTTAGCTGTCTTGTAAAGAAAGAGTTGAGAATGTTGGAAACATTAGACTTCAACTTGCTAATTAGTTTCATGCATATCTGTTTTAGTATTTGGATAATTAGGATTGTAAGACAATTTTTACTTTCTGATGAATAAAGATACTTGGTATTTGTTCTTCATTCATATAAAAATTGTTATCCTATGTTTGCATGTTAATCCATGATTGGTTTTTATTCATTATAAATATGTTCCATTGTCGGTTAACGATTATGGGATATTGTTATGTAAGGCAAATGTGAGTGTTGATATATTCCATGGAATATTATGGATTTGTTCCCACCAAACTCATATGTATTCACAAGGGATGCATATTGGCATTAGACCTCACAGAACCCTGTTCGCTGGGAATCTAAATAATTTACATTTCTGGATACCATGTCTTGAGTAATATATCGAAAATTGGTTTAAAATCGTCCCTTAGACTTGAGAATACAAGCAAGTTTCTGTTATGTGTGGATATCACTTTGTGATTATAGCAAACGCTTTGTCCTGAAACATTGGTAGTTATAAAAGCTATTTTTTGGAGTGTTATGTTGAAAGCAGCATCCACAACACTTGTAGTCAATAAAAGATTTGTTCCTCCACTTGATTTTGTGCAAAAAGATACATTGGGCCTCTCCATATTTTAATCAGATAATTGAAGGACGTTCCCAAAGGGTAATGCAAGATATTTCTTGATTACATTTGGTATATCTGAATTATTTCCTATAACGAGAACTAATGTTAAACTAATATGGATTGACTTTAGGATTCTATCCTTGGTTTACGGTAGTCTGTAACAAAGGGTGAGGAGTGGTTATATAAAGCAAGAAATTTATAAAACCATTAAATAGCTGAGATGATTTTTGAAACTCTTATCTCATAATATTCCTAATGTAAAAATAATTGTGTGGGTTGCTAAACTTTGCCAATTATAGGTATAAGTGTTTAGGGATTCTCAAACTCCCAAGTGGGAGCTGTTGGATATGGTGGTGTGGTAGCATTTGTTAATTACGAATATGTGAGCTATTGGTGGCACACACGGTTAATTACCGGAGAGTGCGTTTAACACTTCAAAAATATAAAGACCGAGGGACTAAATTGGACCAAAACCCGAACTACCAGGGGGACACCAAAGTGGCCAGGGCCGCCTATGGGAATTGGTTCTGATGGGTTTTGTGATCAATTAGCATTTTAAGGTAGGCAATGAAGGTTTCTAGAATTAGGGTTTGGGTGCCTATATAAACACCCATAACCTACTTCATAATTTGCTCATTCCAAAAAACCTTTCCTCCTCCCTCCCTCACCGAAATCGCCTGGCCCCTCTCTAGGGTTGTTAAGGGTTTCGGTTCTACACCTCAACTGAATTCGGTTGAACCCACCAATTTTGGATTTTTGGGTTCTTTAATTCGGTTTAAGATTTTCGGTTAATTAGGGTTTATTTTAAAACCTTAATCAGGTTTTAATGGGTTCAGATCACAAAGGTTTGTGTGATTAGGGTTTTGATCCAAGAAGGTACATTGTTGCTTTGATTCAGTTGTGAAGTTAAGTCTAGACAACTGAACGTGTCGGTTTGACGTGATTGGACGTGTTGTGTGAGCAACCATAGAGGTGATTGTTTTAATCACTTATTTATTTTCAAGATCGAATTGCTGAGAGGTACGCTTTCTATTTACTTTTCATGTACGTGTTAACCATATGCTATTACTAGATCCAATCCGCTGCGTACTCGTAGTTACTTGGTTACCTAGATGTTAAATCCCAACAACATACACCAGTCATAGTATGATCAGTTCAATCTGTCCTATGAACTTAACTAACAACGACCTGCCAAAAGAAAATCATCGGCGTCGAGAACTTAAACATCTTTCATTGAAAACTCTTTAGGATGATGTCCCCAGATCTTATACTCTTATAGTGTTGAAAAGGTCTCGTAGCTACTTGGTTAGCTAGATGTTAAATCCCAACACCACGTTGTTTCCCATAAGTATCAAACTAGTTTTTACAAGATAACCAACGTCATGAAATGCAATGAGATTTGTGGCTCATTGTTTGGCTTTAACTATAGGCCCTTTGAATTTGTTGGTAGTTATAAAGACTATTATTGGAAGTGATGTGAAGCAGCATTCACAACACTTGTATTCAACAAAGAATTTGTTCCTCCACTTGATATGTGCAGAATAATACCTTGGCGCCTCTCCAGAATTAATCAGATAATTGTTTGGCCGAACCCAAAGGGTAATGCAAGTTGATTCTTGATTACATTTGGTATATCTGTATTGAATTCTATAACGAGAATCTAAATGGTTAAACTATATGGAATGAGTTAGGATCCATATCCATGGTTTAACGGTATTTGAACAAAGGGATGATTATAGCAAGACAAAATAACCATGCTACTGAGAATGTTTATGAAACTTGATCTCAGACACTTCTGGTTTTAAAAACGAATGAGAGTATTGCTAGACGTTTCCGTCGTTAGTATGTGGGCAGTCTGCTACTCTAACTCCCAAGTGGGAGCTGTTGGATTATGGAAGTTGGATGCGCACACATACGACTAGAAGTGTGTGAGCCTATTGGGGGCACACACGTTAAAACGCATAGAGTACGTTTAAATGCTTCACGTAAAAGTTTCTAAGTAAACCGATTTGGACATTGAACGACTAAGACAAACCCCTTGGCTGTCCTAGTGTCTTAGCCGGTCACTTTGGAAGATTCTAGGGTATGTCTAGGTTCGATGGACTCATAGTTTGAGTCTTATCATGACTTATGGTTTAAGGGCTATATATATTCCTTTTCCTAGCTCTTGAATTCGTCCTTGATAACAAACAATACACCAAAAGTTGTTGCATTCTTCTCCTTGTTCAAAAACAGCCGAATATAAAACCCTAGTTAGGGTTTAATCATTTTCGGTTCTTCTATAAAACCTTCTGTCCTAATTCGGTTAATCATATTAGGGTTAATCAAGTTGTGATTTGATCCAAGGGTTCTCCATGAGGTTCATAGCTTCGGTTTACTTGTTCCCAAGGCGTGGGAACTGATTGTTTCAATCTAGGGTTCTTGGTTTTGGGTTTCGGTTGTTTCTGCTCTAATTCGGTTACAACCGAATTCGGTTAAACCCTAATTGTTTCTTTCTGATTTTCGGTTCTATTCCAAGAGTGGGTTTAGGTGATCGTTTTTCAGTGGGTTTGGAATACAAAGGTTGTATTGGGTTGTTCGTGAAGTTTGGACTAGCATCCGGGCGTATTTGTTAGACGTGTTTGTGTGAGCACTCGTAGAGATGACAACTTAGTCACTTTGTTTCATAATCATTTGCTGTTGATGTCAAGGGTATGTTTTCTATTTACTTTTCATGTTCCTTATTGTGTTTATATGTGTGTTAATTGTTTACGCTAAACTAGATCAATATCCGCTGCGTACTCATAAGAGTTAATGGTTAACTTGATTGTTAAATTCCAACAGTGGCATCACGAGTCAACTCGTTTAGTATTTATATATTACATACGATTTAAAACACGCTAGGGCTGCATGAAATCTTAACATACAAGTTTTATTTATTGTTTTATTAGAAAATTATGAAAACTATATGCAATACTTTCCATAAATAATGAATAAACAAACTAGAATCAACACATATGTTATATTGATAAAAAGAAGAATAGATCAAAAAAATTAAATGTTAATTAAGCTGCCATGATGATTATATTCTTGTTTTTATCTCGGCCTTAAGACTCACACAATCATGTTATATGATGGATGTGATGATCTAGGCACTTTAGCAGAAAACCTAGTGAGAGTCTTTTGGTTCTCCGATTGGGGAAGACTCTTTTGAGAACTCGAGGCATTATGTGATTTACTGCTTTCAATATAAGAGTCTATCTTCACTTTTACTTTAATTTCTGTCTGTTTTAATTGCTTATATGTGATATGCCATGTGATGTTCAATATTTGCAATATAAACTTTATGAAACTCTTTAAAAATGGACTAATACTTATAGAGAAACTTGGAATGAACATATCTAATATTACACACATAATTATACTCCTTGTGACCAGTTATGTGATATTTGTGAAACCGGGGTTTTTGGACAAATTAATACGGACATTAAACTATGAAATTTGATTTCTTGTGACAAAATGATGACTATACCAAAAAGGTTAACACAATATTTTCTTAACTTTGTGCTACAAGTTGTTTTGCATGCTTCTTGTACACGATTTTGTCACATTTATGTGTAATCTCAAAGTTAGCTTCTTATCATCATTGTTTATTTACTGATGTGCTTATCATAATTAATTCGTTTTCAATTATAGCCATAAAACCAAAGGCTCATAAGTTGACATAGACCATTGATTGTCGTTTTACATACAATATATATAGTTTTAGCTTTAGTTTACTCTTTTGTAAAGTTCCTCCCAATTACATCTGATACACTTAGTCAAATAAAGTATCAATGTCATTGATAGAAGTATAGAACTTTCTTTTGAAATTCCCAGCTGTCTGAGTACATGAAACTTCACTTGACAAAATGTCTTAACCAGTGTTTGGCCATTGAATAGTTGTGTTCTTGTTACGTACAATATCTTTGCTATACACATTTAGTTTTCACAAAAATTATACTAATAAACTACTCATTCTAAACAAATATATAGAGTTAATTGCATTTTTGGTCTCTGTGGTATGGCCAAATTGCAAGTTTGTGACCCTAACTTTCAAAATTGCAGTGATGGTTCTTATTTTCAAGTTTGCGTTGCAAATTTGGTCCCCGGGCCGGGACCAAACCTGCAATTTGGCGCATAAACAACAGGGAACAAAATCATGCAAACCCAAAAGGACCAAACTGCAACCCTAAATTTGAAAAAAGGGTACATCACTGCAATTTCAAAAGTTAGGGTCCCACTTGCAAGTTGGCCTTTACCACAGGCTCCAACAAAATGCAATTTACTCCAAATATATATGCAGATCCTATTTTAGTTGTGACGTTAAACATACATAGATAAAAAGAAAAGGTAGATTTGCACAGAGAACATAAACCTTCATGCATAATTACGTTATATCCTCCATGTGATCGAAACTCAAAATAAAAACGAGTTTTATAATAACTACAGGAAAAAATCTTTTACATTGGTCGAAACTCGAGACCACATACACTGAGGCCATACATGATTCCTCCATGACTTGTAAATTTCATTTCAAAAGAAAGAGAGCCATCCTTGAATTCATGAGTTGAGTTAAATTTCCACACTTTAATCTCCATCCATCCATCTTATATTTGTTTTGTAAATTTCATAACTGAAATTTGACTTAATTTATTATTTTGACCCGCATTAAGTCTTTCGTTTATCATTAACAATGGTAACATATGTTTGTATTATGTCACTAGGGTTGACAATGGTAACAAATTTATAAACTGGTCGAACTTCCAACCCGTTTATAAATTTAAATTTTAATTGATTAAATATGTTATCGGGGTTATGGGGCCGACCTGCTTACCGATTTCACTTGTTTAACTCGAGTAATTGACTTAACCCGTCAACCCATTCTCAGGTTAATGGGTCGTGTATGAGTTGAAGGTTTCAAGCCCGCCAATCTGAATCTGACCCGCATTGCCATCCCTTTTGCATAAAATGTGACACCTCTTAAAAAATTTAAGACAATTTATATATGCTTTAATCCAAACACCCCCAAAGAATACAGAGCTTGCGGGTCACTTTTTAGAATTCAGAACTCGCATTTAGATGTTTCCCTTTCATAAAAATCCTGTCACGGATGATCAATAATTTGTAGCTAAATCATAATTATAAGTAACAGCAACAACAATATCAACAGACATTCTCCTTGGTACACTTCTGCAAAAGAAAAACCCCCAAAACACAAGTTTTTAATGATAGGGAAAGCGATAATGCTCATGAAATGAAAATGTTTCCGCAAAAATAAGCATGTTCATACTAACAAGCTGTTACAAGTATGAAAGATTGAATATGTACCGTTACAGATGAGCAAGTAAATGATTTCTACTCATGCATAAAAGATTGATGATAAACTGCTACAGATGAGCAAGGATTGTGGATATATGTAGTTTGACGCATAAACAAACACTTTCGTTATTGGACTACCACGACCAGTCAATAATTTCAAAACGTCGATTCAGGATCATGGCCCCACCATGTTGTGATAGAGTTGGGAGGTCTTGTAAGATACTCAAGTTTGTATCTTGCTGTAAATCTTCATAATAAACAAATCTTACTCCACACTCCTTCACTTCAATTTCTTCATACTTCTCTTCGAAAAAAAATGTAACAAAATTCTTTGCTTCCTCCCATTCCCTTATAGAGTTGGTATAATGCAACCATATCATATATGACTCATTACCTCTTCTTGGCTCCATCAACCATTCTCCTAAAAAAGCTCCATCAAAGTTCTTTACAGAGTATCCACAAAATCTGCGGCCGGGCTTTTTTCTCTTAAAAACAACGCAAGTTCCATATCCCCTAAACTTATTGAAGCACCAATCTGATGGCAATTCGACCTTTAAATGACTTTCGGTACTTCTATTTGTAAACCACTCTGGGATGCTATTTCCATCATACATTATATCCAATTTCCTACTGGAACATCCTGGCAAATGGAACGGAATTCACATATGTATCTGGATACCCACGTACTGAGGAAAAGAAGAATTGGTTTCTTTTTTTTTTTTTTTTTTTTTTTTTTTTTTTTTTTTTTTTTTATGGGAGCCTGGAAGTTTTAGATGAGTCGAGACATTGAGTCTACGATATCGCCCTGGCTCTCAATGGCAAATCTTAAACAATAATTTGGAAAATTGCTGATTAAGTTTACCATGAATCTGATTGGGTCCTTTAGATGTTCCCGACACTTCTATTAAGGAGGTGCAATAATATGCACTAATAAATAGTAGGCTACGTGGGAAGGTTCCGCACACTTCCAGCTTCTTGCAACCATCAAGTGTAAGCTCATCAAGATGAGAAAGTTGACCCAAACTTCCAGGCAAGCTAGTAAAACTGTTCCCTTCTAAGTTTAGTTTCTTTAGAAATGATAAGCTTCTAATGGCATCAGGCATTTCTTCTAAACTGCAGTTGCTGAAATTCAGAGACTTCAGAGACTGTTTTAACCATATGAAAACTGCCCAATGAAGTGAATTTGGGATGTTGTTGGTTCACCATAAGAAACAGGGATTGTAGTCCACCTCTGGACCAAAAGTCTTGAGGCACTTGGTTGACATTTAAGCATCCCGAAAGATTCAAAACCTGAAGAGAATTCATTTCCATTTTGCTAGGAAAACTCCTAGCCCGTCTGCAGTCTCTCATATTTAAGACAACAAGGTTCTTGAGCATTCCAATTGATGGATGAAGTGTAACCATATTCACACAACCTTCAAGATCTAGCACTTCGAGATTTGTAATCTCTGAGAAGTCAGGGGTGGTTGTTAGGTTACAACAGTACCTTAGCTGCATTACTTTTAACCTTCTTAAACACTGATATCAATAGAAAATAAGTTAGTTCTTATATCTCTAGGTGTCAAACACGAACACATGTATGAGCAAGTGAATACCTTTGGTGTTGTCCAAAGTTGTTTTATGTGGCTGTAATAGAGGTCGATGACAACAATGTTTTCTGGATGAAATTGAAGTAAGTACGTGAAAGGGCATCCATGCCAACAAAACAACCTTAGCTCATTCGACAAAAAATCCAAACTTTCTGTCAACTTCACTGCAAATGGCTGCCAAAGTTCTTCGAATTTCTGAAAATAAATTTTTAGGATCTGCAAGTTTTCATATGCGCAAAAGATTTTCCATCTATGGGAACACTTTGTCCATTATTCTTTAGCAAAAGGACAAGAACTTCAACTTCTTCTATTACCTAGATACAAACAATAAATCATTAGACTGCAATTTCTTATACATAAAAGATTAATAAAGCCAACTGCCTATTCTTATTAGACCGTAATACCTTGTTTTTATTCAATGCCTCGTAAAACTCTGATGAATCAACATCTGCTGCGATTCCCTAGGCATGTTGAACTCTTCACGTGTAATTTCCCTTGCCATGCTTTGCATCAATTCATGCATTTGTAGACACGCATTACTTACTGTTATTAGGAAATAATTAGCTAGAACTTCAACAATAGCATTCGCAGAACAATGACTGTTGTCTAGTACACTTGCAGCAAATTCTTTATTTTCCCCTATGAAGGCACATGCAATGTCAAGTAACATTCTTTTCTGATCAGTTTTATCCTATTTTGGTTAATCCAATTAGGGTTAATCAAGTTGTGATTTGATCCAAGGGTTCTCCAGGAGGTTCATAGCTTCGGTTTACTTGTTCCCAAGGCGTGGGAACTGATTGTTTCAATCTAGGGTTCTTGGTTTTGGGTTTTTGGTTGTTTCTGCTCTAATTCGGTTACAACCAAATTCGGTTAAAACCTAGTTGTTTCTTTTTGATTTTCGATTCTATTCTAAGAGTGGGTTTAGGTGATTGTTTTTAGTGGGTTTGGAATACAAAGGTTGTATTGGGTTTTACGTGAAGTTTGGACTAGCATCCGGGCGTATTTGTTAGACGTGTTTGTGTGAGCACTCGTAGAGGTGACAACTTTGTCACTTTGTTTCATAATCATTTGATGTTGACGTCAAGGGTATGTTTTCTAGTTACTTTTCATGTTCCTTATTGTGTTTATATGTGTGTTAATTGTTTGTGCTAAACTAGATCAATATCCGCTGCGTACTCGTAAGAGTTAATGGTTAACTTGATTGTTAAATTCCAACAACACCTATTTCAGACCTACCCATTACCGACCTGCCAACCATTTCTTGTTTTCTGTGATTCCCCGGCCTTTTTATGATCAGTGCTCTATGTTTTGACTCAGGTTGCTTTGTTTCACCTAATAATATTTCACGACTATTTTTTGAGTCTATGTTTGAACCTGAAACTGATGATGTAGTCGGCTCATAGCTAGTATTAGTGAAGTTTATTTCACTCATTTATGCTGAATTGGTTGATTTGGGTTACATTTTGGTAACGTCTCAAATGGGTATATTTATGAGTTAATTGGTTTGGAGTCGGACTCAATAGGTTAAACGGACTGATAGTCACTTAAAAGTCAAAGAGTTAATTGCATAAATGGTCCCTGTGGTCTGTCGGGTTTAACGAAAAAGGTCCCTAAACTTTTTTTTTCCCGGATCCTGTCCCCAACGTTTTCACCCGTATCGGGTTTAGTCCCTTGACCAACATTTTCCGTTTGTTTGACCGTTAATTGTTGGTTTAGTTGGTATAAATGACATAAATACCCTCGTGCTTGTTCAGAAATGATCCATGTGGTTTCTTGTGTTTCAGAAATGGTCCCTGTAACAGTTAATTTCGAGAAATTTTTTTAAAAAAATTCGAATTTTTTTACATAAATTTAAAACATTTCGAGAATTTTTTTTTTAAAAAAATTCGAATTTTTTTTAAAACATTTCGAGAAAAAAAATTTTAAAACATTTCAAAAAAAATTTTTACCGAAAATTTTAAATATTCTTACATAAATTTTAAAAAAAAAAAAATTCGAGAAATTTTTTTAAAAAAATTCGAATTTTTTTACATAAATTTAAAACATTTCGAGAAATTTTTTTTTAAAACATTTCAAAAATATTTTTTACCGAAAATTTTAAATATTCTTACATAAATTTAAAAAAAAAAAATTTCGAGAAATTTTTTTAAAAAAATTCGAATTTTTTTACATAAATTTAAAACATTTCGAGAAATTTTTTTTAAAAAAAATTCGAATTTTTTTTAAAACATTTCGAGAAATTTTTTTTTAAAACATTTCAAAAAAAAATTTTACCGAAAATTTTAAATATTCTTACATAAATTTAAAAAAAAATTAACACATTAATTAGAAAGTTGAAAAAAAAAATTAAAAAATGAAGGACTAAATATGTGATATCACATAAACCACAGGGACCATATTTTTAAAGTTATATAGGTTTTAATGTAAATATATTTGAAAAGACAAAAATACCCATAAAGTTAACGGTCAACTGACGAAAATGTTGGTCAAGGGACTAAACCCGATACGGGTGAAAACGATGGGGACAGGATCCAGGAAAAAAAAAGTTTAGGAACCTTTTTCGTTAAACCCGACAGACCACAGGGACCATTTATGCAATTAACTCAAAGTCAAAACTATTTAAAATGCACATAACTTCCTGAAACTCTATATTATGAAATATAACTGTATAATAAGGACGTACTTAATGATTTAATATTTTATATGATGTTTTTAGGGCGTGTTTTTACATTTTTCTTATGAAACAATATTAAGATTCTTAGTAGTACATTATTCTTCTATTATGGATTCGTTAAGAAATGGGTGGACTAAAGTTATCGACTGTTGTTTAAAGGGTTGTAGGGTGTAGGTGTAAGATAACATAAATGGAAACGGATTATAAATGGGATACATTTGGGGAGTGACTTTTGGGTGTAAGATAACACAAAATGCGTTTACTATTGTCTAAGCTCATGAAACCGATGCACTAACTGAAATCAAGAATATGTACCCATCGTAGGTGCCTCCTCCAAGAACACCCGGGCAGTAATAAAAAGAATATGTACCCATCGTAGGTGTCCCCTCCAAAAACACCCGAGCAGTAATGATAATAATATGTACCCATCATATGTGTCCCCTCCAAGAACACCCGGGCAGTAATGATAATAATATGTAACCATCATAGGTGTCCCCTCCAAGAACACCCAGGCAGTAATGATAATAATATGTACCCATCATAGGTGTCCCCTCCAAGAACACCCGGGCAGTAATGATAATAATATGTACCCATCATAGGTGTCTCCTCCAAGAACACCCGGGCAGTAATGATAATAATATGTACCCATCATAGGTGTCCCCTCCAAAAACACCCGGGCAGTAATGAAAGTCATAGGTTAATGGGTACTTAGACAATAATATGATCTGGAATAGCATACGATTAAAAAAACACTTGTGTCCTTTTTAAAACAAGTAGTGTGTTCAAAACTCTCAGTTTTGTAAATAGATATTCATTGATCTCCAATCATGTAGTAAGCAAATCAAGCTTTAATAAATTCAGGAGTAAACAATCATGTATCACATATGTTTTAGAAGTCATAAAGTAAGCAAGTAAAAGCTTTAGTAAAAGTCATCACGTAACGCTTATGTAGTAGAAATCAATGAGTTTACTTGGTAAAACGAGCATGTATTCTCACCCTGAAAACAGTTTATGTAAACCATTAAAAGAGAAAAAGTGGGGCTATGAACTCACCTTAGGTAGAAGTATCGGATAAGAGAATCAACTACGAATGAACAATGACGACAACGTCTCAACCATGAAGAAACGAAGTCGAGAGATCCGAACCGCGACCTAAAATAATGGCGCGCGTAATTAAAACTCACACTTATAATAAGATGCAACATACTACGAGTAAATAAATACATATTTATATATATATTGGCATGTAGTATTATCCTATGCTTAAGAATCCATGAATGAGAATCACCAAAAATGCTACACTTATATTTTCTGAAATTTTACCGGTCTTTACTAGACGTTTTTCTTCTATATTAAGGTGCCCCTATATGTTATTTAACTACTATAGCTCACCCATAAACCATAGCCAATGTAATCCTTTTATGAAAGACACACTAACGTCACTTGTTCTAAAACAGGGTCTGCTGGACTTATCAAAAGTTTGGCAACAGCAGACCCCCTTAAACACCTCCAAAAATTCTAAAAAAAAAATCAACAGGTCACACATATTATGAACAAGTTCCAGTTTAAATTTCTTAAAAAAATATTAAGTTTTGACCCGCCTGCACAACACTTCTTTACAACTGAGTTTCTGGACAGCAAACACTGTTTTGACACTTAATCTTGTAAACCCCATTTGACCTACTTTTAAGCATTGAAAATCGTTAAGGTCTAGTACGTTGGAAAGTAGACTCGAAGTACTTAGTCATAGGGTCCTGAAAATCTAGAAAAGCTATTGGCATGGCCAAGTTACACTACTCGCAAGATGAACTAAAATTCTGCACAAAAATAACATGCGCAGAATTTTGCCGAAACAATTTCTCAACTTCAAATTGCCATATCTTTTTCGTTTTTAAGAGTTGAAAGCTCAAATTTTTACCACACGTTCATTATAACGACTACCACCACACTAATCTCTTAAATCTCAGTTTACAACAACGCTCATCTCGCTGAATCAAGCCTAAAATTCTAATATAAAGAAGGGTTCCAAACCCCTCACAAATCTTTAATTTTTCGCTTCAATTCGCTTCCAATATATTCAAACTAACCTATAATTATTACTAAACCTATTTGATCATCCTCAAACATTCATAAATCAAAAACTAACTTTATCACAATTTATCCATGAATTCCTAATTACAAATTTAACATGCATGCTTATATATGTGAAACCAAATCAAAAGGGAAAATAAAAGACTTACAATACCAATGAAAAGAAAGTAAAAGATCAAACACAAACCCTAATTGGGTTGTGTTTGCTACCGAGACCAAGAGGGACCAAGACCAAACCCTCACTCCCTTTTTATCCTAAATCACCTATAAACTAAACCCTAACTAATCCCTAACACAAATAACCTCTATGCATGATGTTCCTAAATTCTTGATTTGAAGAAAATAAATTATTTTCAAGTATTATTGATTTTAATGGTGAAAGAAACTTCTAGGGTTTGATTCTATTGATTATTACAAGATTGGTGAATTCATAGGTTTAAGTAAAAGCAGTATTGAAATAGTTTAAGTAATATTTCAGTAAGAAAAGCAGAGTTACAATATTTCAAAGTATTATTTCTAAAATCTAAGGAATGATTTAGTAAATCATGTAATGTTCAGTAGTGAACCACAAGATTTAAAGAGTATATGGCATTATAATAAATACAAAGCCACACAAAAATGCGTTTACTATTATCTAAGCTCATGAAACCGATGCACTAACTGAAATTAAGAATATGTACCCATCGTAGGTGCCCCCTCCAAGAACACCCGGGCAGTAATAAAAAGAATATGTACACATCGTAGGTGTCCCCTCCAAGAACACCCAGGCAGTAATGAAAATAATAGGTTAATGGGTACTTAGACAATAATATGATCTGGAATAACATACGATTAAAAAAGAAAACACTTGTGTCCTTTTTAAAACAAGTAGTGTGTTCAAAACTCTTAGTTTTATAAATAGATATTCAATGATCTCCAATCATGTAGTGAGCAAATCAAGCTTTAATAAATTCATAAGTAAACAACCAAGTATCACATATGTTTTAGAAGTCATAAAGTAAGCAAGTAAAAGCTTTAATAAAAGTAATCATGTAACGCTTATGTAGTAGAAATCAATGAGTTTACTTGGTAAAACGAGCATGTATTCTCACCCCGAAAACAGTTTATGAAAACCATTAAAAGAGAAAAGGTGGGGCTATGAACTCACCGACATTATTTTTAACGTTTTTGCATGTATTTTCTCAAGTTATTATCTTGCTAGTTGAGCATTGGGGGCATTTCAGTCGCGCGAATATATTTTAAAGGTTTTATTATTTGAGTACCATTCAACAAATGTTTTAAAAATGTTTTCTATTACATTACAAATGGGACCTGTTGTTACTCTGATATTTTATAAAATTATCGAATGGTTGACTTTTCAAAACGTCTCACTTATAGTCGTTTTTTGTAGCTAGTGCTTTATGATATGAAGTAGCACCCCAAGTGGTATTCCGCTGCATTGTTGATTTTGGGGGTGTTACAGAGTGGTATCAGAGCCAAGTTTTGATCCTGTGACCTGTGGGTTATGGGAGAGAAGATTGAGAGATATTTTGATCTTTAATTTGATTGATTGATTATTGAAGAATGATTCGGTATATATACCGAATAAAAGGCATGACTTGGATCATAAGCCAACTACAAGATAAACATTGACTTGACACTTTTCTAACACAAGTTATTGACTTTCCTAATACAACTTAACACATATCCTAAACATAAATAACTATGATAGTTATCCAAACTATGAGCGTATCATTCCCTACTCCTTCACAACCACATTGTCCTCAAGGTGATGTCTAAAATATATCTTGATTCCGAGATCCCTTATCCTAATCCTACCGCAGTCCCGTCTTCTACTCCTGTAGTTCTCCTGCCTTCCGCTACCGCAACCAACACCTTTTTTCCTCTTCCGTCTACCATTACCTTGGGCATAACACAACATCATTCTTCCGCCTTCTGCTACCCATGCCGTAACACTCCCCACACCTTCAAAAATCCCCCTGCCCTCAAGGTGATACGAAGAATATGCCGATTGAGAGTCTGACATCCATCCGCACACATTTTGTTGAACAAATTTATGGCTGCGCCCATTATCCATGAGCCCGTGAGCATCACTGATACCAATTCTTTCCCATAGTTGGCGAACTCGCGGACTTTCATGAGCCACCAAAGAAGTGGGTCTAGGACTAACCCCGTTGTCAGTTAATTCCTCGCTTAAATTCAAATTTATTTCATCCAAACGACCATCAAATTCACCACCTCTATCCTTAAGTGCCGATATCACTCTATTCAACTCATCCTCTTCACCACCACCCACAACAACCTCTTCCACACTTTCTTTATTTTCTGAAAATTCGCTAAACTCACTACGAACTTCCATGCTTTCCACATTACTCTCACCAATATCGAAAACATCGTCTATCGCGCTACTAACCTCAACAACACCAATATCTTCATTAGCATCTAAGGACCCTTTAATCACATGTGGAGCTTCTTCACTTGGCCATGATAGAACGATATCTATTTTCTCTTCAATGTTTAGCTTTTTCCTTGCAATTGTCTCAAAATGAGCCTCTATTATACCGGCTATGGAAAAGGCTTCTCCTAAAGTTGTAGGCGCTAACCTTAAGAGTGCACATTGTAGAAGCGGTTTAAGTCCAAAGATATAAAACGATTTAAGTAAAAATTCTGAGATCCCCGTTACTCGTTTTATAAGCATCAAAAACTCACTCTCATATTCGGCCACCGTTCCCCTGTGCAATAGCTTAGAAAGTGCGTATCTCGCGTCTTGATCACTACCGTCCGATGCCATGAACTATAATTTTTTTTGGCTGATGAATAGTACTATGTGAATAGTAACCAGTGAATACTGCCATGAATAGTGATTGATGAACAGTACCAGTGAATAGTACCGATGAACATTCCTTTTTTTGAACTTTAAATCGAAACCCTCTTAATGAGAGCTCTCAATGAAAGCACCAGTTGATACGACCTGGTTTGGGTTGTATCGGGATTGGGTACCACTTCAAGCGTGTGCTGGCTCCGTCAGAAAATAGAGAGAAGATTGAGAGATATTTTTGTTCTTTAATTTGATTGATTGATTATTGAAGAATGATTCGGTATATATACCGAATAAAAGACATGGCTTGGAGCAAACTACAAGATAAACATTGACTTGACACTTTCCTAACACAAGTTATTGACTTTCCTAATACGACTTAACACATATCCTAAACCTAAATAACTATGATAGTTATCCAAACCGTGGGCGTATCACATGCATTTTAATTTCAGTAGAGGATTGAAAATGTGAACTGTTCGCATTATATTGCATGTCAGCATCAATAAACTTATGAACTAATAAGAGTTTTAACATATTTCAACCAATTAGTTTTACGATTAAACCAACCATCATTCATGATCTTCTAAATAAAAGTCAATTGGGAGATAATTAAACTCAAATGCAGTTGGAATGCAGTAACAATTTCTAGTAAAAACAAAACAAAAATTTAAAGTGCCAACAAAAGATTAACCTCGATCATCAACCGCATTAGGACCATGATCAAACAATATTTTATCCCAGCCTCAATATCGAAGAAAAAATACACTAAAATTTCATCTCGTTAGTCTAGCCATGGAGGGCACCCCCTACCCCTCTTATCTTGGGCATGCATCCGATCTTGGTGTCACTACTAAGTGTGAATCTGTTGAGGTTTAATTGGTGAGATTGAGTTATTTGTCCACAAGCGAATAGAAACCGGAGTCTAAATGATGATTGCCAAAGATGAGATTAGGAAGTTGAGGCCAAAGATGTTGCCATCGTTTCGAGAGTGTACATGTTTTTATGGCGTCTTTTGTGGTCGGTAAACGCGACAGTATATCAATAAGCAAGCAATCTGGTAACGAGCTTATTTTATCAATTTTGATTCGTTTTAGGGCTTGTTCCATGGCGACAAAACTCTCCCCATAAGGCGTGATAGAAGAATATATAAAGGTGATTTTAAGTTTTGCATTTGGCCCCTTTACTTATACCTAAACTACATACACTGACAAATTATTAGCCAAAGTTAAAAACGGCCGGAACAAATTAAAGCCACAAGACTTTCAGTTTAAACATTGGGCCCTTTTGGTTTAAATCTTATAATATTTAAACATTAGTTTTAATGCGCAACTTAAGATGGTCATTCTAGATGAACATGCAACTCTCAGAAATAAGTATTTGGAATACGTACTCTCATAAAAATTTCCAGCATGTTGCAAGTGTGTGACCCTTAAAATGCTAACGAGTCTGGCTAAACGGGCTTGGGCTAGGCCATTGCAAATGCATGTATCAGCCAAACGACTGAGAAAGAAACATAAATAAGAACAGGTTAAACCCTTGTTGATATAATTAGTATCCATATTAGCAAAGTAGAGGGTCTTGTTCGCATATAGCCCATAGAGGCCGCGACCCATTTAACTTTTAGCATTTCTCTTCTTGTTTGTTCTATATATACTCTACTACTCTTTGTTTATTCATCCAACAACCCTAAATCTTATCGCCTGATTTGTTTGAGTCAGTAATTTTTGTACGTATAGTTTAGAGGAAATTAAGGTTACCATAATGTCAGACAGTTACATACCCTTTGAAATCCAAGAAGAAATCATGAAAAAACTTCCTTTAACATCTTTGATTCGATTCAGATCCGTCTCCAAAGCATGGAAGTCTTTGATTAGCTTTAAGTTTATAGCTAAACTTGATAATGTCTCCCAGCCACCACATCAGTTTAAAGTTACGACAATCTGGATGATTCTCATCATTATTATCATACATTCGATGATGAAACTTTCCCCCAATTCAACTTTACTCCCAACCCAACCATCGGACAGAGGTCAACTAGTGTACTTCCAAAGCTAATCCTGTAAAGAGAGTATCCTTTCTCACTTAAGAATTCAACACTAGTCGGTAGTTCTCATGGCTTGTTATGCTTTTACGACTTTGTGATAAGGGAGTTTTTTATCTGGAATCCTTCAATAGGAAAATCAATAGCCATTGTTGTTCCCAGAGTTCGGTATACTACAGGTTATGAGACTGTTGTAGGTTTTGGGGTTTGTCATTTTACTCTTGACCCTAAGATTATCATGATTCCACACTGTTTCAAGAAAGATATAGGTTTTCGCATTAGCAGAGTGGACGACATTAAGGTTTTTTCTTTAAGCTTGTGTGCTTGGGCCCCATCCATCAACCTGCCTCGTTAGACTAGAACAAAACTCTCAGGAAGTTATAGATGGGTTTATTTATTGGCTTGCATCTGATAATTTCAAAATCGGATGTGATATCGTTATTTCATTTGATTTAACTAGTGAAGAATTTAGAGAAATACATCTCCCAGAGAGTATCAAATTAAACTTTTTGTCCATCTCTAAGTTAAGGGAGACTCTAGTTGTTCTTGAATACAATATGGTCATTTTTAGTGAGATAAAATTTCATGCAGTGTGGATGATGGATAATGATTCGTTTACTCGGCTTTACACCATTAAGGAACCAGCTACTTCACTTGATAGAATATTAGGATTCAGAAAGACCGGTGCTATCATAATTGTAAGACTTGTAGATAATGATGATAACCAAGTACTTGCTACTTATGAACCTGACTCAAAACCAGAGTCATAGGAAACGATGTTGGATTAATCGTTTATGTCAAGGGTTCCGATTCACGTATGCATGGTTCACGTATGCATGACATGACTGGTTTTGAGATTAATAAGTACTCCGTATTTAAGGTTTTATATGTTATGTTTTACTTACTGGTTTGAATAGGTATCGTATCTTGACCGAGTATTTTGGAAGTTGAGATGGAGTACGTGGGTCATGTTTATCTTTTCTTTAGGTAGTACTAGTTTGTTGTTATTTTCATGCTAAGTGTTGCTTCATCTGAAGGATATATAAAGCCATATCTTGTATGAATAAATAACAGGGAGTTTATGTCTTCAGTTTCCCTACATATTAATTCACCACAGATCTACATTTGGTATCAAGAGCTGCGTTCGATTAAAGGCGGGTTTAAGAGTCGGTTTCAAGAGAAGGTGTAGCCCTTCTGATGGCGATCTCGTTGTGAATGCAAGAAACCACACAAAGAACAAAGAATAAGGAATTCAATAACCCATCAAAGGGTGCCCAACCGGGACTTCAAGAGAAAACTCTCTTTTTCTATAAACTCATCATCTTATTTTCCAACACCTAAACCTATTACATTTATAGGGTAAGAAAGTCAAATACAATCTTTGACTAGAGAAAGTCAAATACAATCTTTGACTTTTCAAATAAAGAAACAAATCAATTCCTAAAATCTAAACATATCTTTAACAAAAATAATAACATTAAAAAAGATAGATTGACAATTATAAATTGTCATTTTCCCCTTCAATCTCTTCAAAATAATTAAACACTTGACTTCACGTGTTGACCGAAGAACCGACGGCTAAGCCAGAGGAGTCGGAGCTCGAACATGCCCTGCATCATTCTCCTCCTCTTGAAAAAAACTCGTCCTCGAGTTTTATCCTTCCAAGTCTCAAACTCTGAAACTTTCTAACCCCCCTTCGTTTCTTTAACACGGCTTCTCTTTGGAGAATCACGTTCCATCATGCCAACCATTCGATGATCTTGAAGGTGAAGTGACATCATCCTCACTCACGTGGCCGTTGCCTCAGGCGGCGACTCTACGGTTAGCTTGATTTTGGAATCCGTCTTGAATTTCCTTTACTTTTGTAAGGAGGTCTTCATTCCCTACGACACATGGTCCTCATTGGTTAGTCGAGTCGTTGCCTCGGTCGGCGAATCTACGAGCTATGTAACCAAATGGCTTTCCACGTCGCACGGATCGGGATCGTTGCCTCAGGCGGCGTTCTACGATTACCACCCCTCGACGAACACGTCTGGCCATTCGTACCTAGCAGCTCTGATACCAAATGATGGCGATCTCGTTGTGAATGCAAGAAACCACACAAAGAACAAAGCATAAGGAATTCAGATAACCCATCAAAGGGTGCCCAACCGGGACTTCAAGAGAAAACTCTCTTTTTTCTATAAACTCATCATAACTTCTTTCCAACACCTAAACCTATTACATTTATAGGGTAAGAAAGTCAAATACAATCTTTGACTAGAGAAAGTCAAATACAATCTTTGACTTTTCAAATAAAGAAACAAATCAATTCCTAAAATCTAAACATATCTTTAACAAAAATAATAACATTAAAAAAGATAGATTGACAATTATAAATTGTCATTTTCCCCTTCAATCTCTTCAAAATAATTAAACACTTGACTTCACGTGTTGACCGAAGAACCGACGGCTAAGCCAGAGGAGTCGGAGCTCGAACATGCCCTGCATCACCTTCGCTGCGGGGAGGATGCACGAACCAGGTTTTATCTTTAAGGGGCGCTGGGTTGTTTTTTGTATTGATCAGCTTCCTTGTTCATGGAAGGGGGTGTAAGCTTCCTTTGATCGGTTGTTCCGTGTTGAAGAGACTAACTGGCGGGAGTGCGTGAAACGAACGGAAAAGATCCATCAAAGCAAGCGGCTTTGGATTTGGTTTGTTCTGCAGGTGAAAGAAAACAGTAAAGTGTGTAGCTTGTCTTCTTGGTCGGTGGAATAGGTCTCTAGGAACAAGGTCTGATCGAAAAAAGAGTTAGGAATGTTTTACAGCAGAAGACGAAGATGGTAAGGTGTTTCAAGACATCCATTGTCGTGAGGGAGATGGGGAGTACCGCTCAAGACGACGGGGTGAGTACTGGTTATGAACATAGGCGGTCCGTAGCTGTTAGTTGTGATCAAATCCGACGGTAGGTTGTAAGTCACCAAAAAATAGGGAGATTAACCGGGTCGCGAGATAAACGGACAGGAAGAGTTGGGAAAAGCAGGTAGCTTTGATTCGGTTCGTTTGGCGGGTGAAAGAAAACTGTAGAAGCGGGTGGCTTTGTTTTCTTGATTGGTCAAATAATGCTCTCGTGTCACAGAAGTGTTATGAGCAAACGAAATCTGTGTGGTGACAATAACAGTCGGGTGGTAGGGGACTTTGGACGTGACCGAGGTAGAGGTCGTGAGTCCGAGAAAAGTCGGGGACAATGGTAAACAACACGGTGTGAACATTATGACGGTGGAAGTTCAAATCGGGTGGCTTTGGACGTGGCCGGGGAAGAGGTCGTGGGTCCTGGAGGAGTCGAGATGGTAGTGAAGTGTCCAACGGGATGCCATGGTACATGTCACGATGTTGCGAACAATCAAAAGGGTTTGAGCTAGAAAAGACTTTGGATGTGACCTAGGCGAAGGTCGGGTCTCTGGGAAAGGTCTTGGATGTTTAGATGCTTGGATGCTGTTGTGATTAAAGGGACGATTAAGGGGGTGAATGTTGGATTAATCGTTTATGTCAAGGGTTCCGGTTCACGTATGCATGGTTCATGTATGCATGGCATGACTGGTTTTGAGATTAATAAGTACTCGTATTTAAGGTTTTATATGTTATGTTTTACTTACTGGTTTGAATATGTATCTTATCTTGACTGAGTATTTTGGAAGTTGAGATGGAGTACGTGGGTCATGTTTACCTTTTCTTTAGGTAGTACTAGTTTGTTGCTATTTTCATGCTAAGTGTTGCTTCATCTGAAGGCTATATAAAGCCATATCTTGTATGAATAAATAACAGGGAGTTTACATCTTCAGTTTCCCTACATATTAATTCACCACATATCTACATACGCTGGCTCAGCCGCGATCTATGTTTCGGATCGCTCGTACCGAAACGCGGTACGATTGCGTCCCGGATCGCTCGAGATCGCAATCTGGATCGCCACTTTCGGCGTTTCGGTCAACGACGGTTAACGATTGTGTACAGTGTTATGATTTTTCGGTGGACGAAAAGGGAATGAGAACGGTCGATGAAAGAGAAGATGTAGTTACCCTAATATAAATGGGCCCACAACTAATTTGTTTTTTTTCCAACTGATAATGTACATAAATTGGTCAACTCAAACCCAATATTATCTTTGATGCTAATTAATAATGGGCTTTACTCAAATATATATTAAAACGAGTCGGAATTTAATTCGTGCGTTGCGGCGGGGCTAATTTGTTAGTCCGACGTGTTGGTTAAGCAAGTTTTTTTTAATGTTAGTGCGGCGTGTTGGTTAAACAAGTTTTTTTTACTGTTAGTGCAACGTGTTGATTAAGCAAGTACGTATGTCAGGAGCATTGCAATATTGGCCTTGTTTTTTCGCGATATGAAGATCTTTTCGGCGATATTTTGCGGAGCCGTTTTTTTTAATTTATTTTGTGCGGGTTTATTTGTTCAGTCTCATGTTTAATAGTTTTTTTTAATATAGGCTTATATGTTGGGTCTCATGTCGCGGGTGTTTTTTAATTTGAATAAATCAGTACTTTTGTAATTTTTTGGCCTCATGTCGTGAGTATTTTTTTATCTGAATAAATCAGTACTTTTGTAATTTTTTTCTATTTTGTGCCAAGCAATTTTTTTTATATTGCCTGCTTAACCCAAAAAAAAAAAGTCAAATGGGCCGACCCAAATTTTTGTACTAGTCTGTAGCTGCTACAGCTACAGTAAAACATGATGCTCCATAGTATAAAGGATAATGCATGATATAAAATTTGGAACATTTGTATAAAGTATATAATTAAAAATATTAAATATATTAATAAATTAATAAAAGTTTGTAAATATATATACAATATATATATTATGTGGTACATTGTACTAAAATTTGGTACCTCGTACCAAATTATATGATACATCGAACCAAAGCGAACTGGAACGTACCGAAATGAGCCTACCCCGCTCGTACCGAATTTTAAGGACCTCGCGAACCGCGTTCCCGTTTCACGATTTCGTACCGGAGCGTACCACGTTCCATGTGACTTTGCTCAAAACAGATACTGAGATTGGTGTATTTGATTGTGAATGTTCGTTTTTGGTGCATTCGTACATGGAAACACAACTTTTGATTGATCAGCCAGATGGTACTATTTACTGACATTGCAAGGAGAAGACTTTAAGAAAGAGGAAGGCAAGCAATATGGTATGCTAGGGTCCATGGTTTTCACCCAAAGAAGTGAGTCTAAAATTGTAGGCTCAATTCTATATAACACCTATTTCAGACCTACCCATTACCGACCTGCCAACCATCTCTTGTTTTCTGTGAATCCCCGGCCTTTTTATGATCAGTGCTCTGTGTTCTGACTCAGGTTGCTTAGTTTCACCTAATAATATTTCACGACTGTTTTCTGAGTCTATGTTTGAACCTGAAACTGATGATGTAGTCAACTCACAGCTAGTATTAGTGAAGTTTATTTCACTCATTTATGCTGAATTGGTTGATTTGGGTTACATTTTGCTAACGTCTCAAGTGGGTAGATTTATGAGTTAATTGGTTTGGAGTCGGACTCAATAGGTTAAACGGACTGATAGTCACTTAAAAGTCAAAACTATTTGAAATGCACATAACTTCCTGAAACTCTATATTGTGAAATTTAAAATGTCACATAAGTAGTTGTAATGTACTAGTCTGTAGCTGCTACAGCTACAGTAAAACATGATGTTCCATAGTATAAAGGATAATGCATGATATAAAATTTGAACAATTGTATAAAGTATATAATTAAAATATTAAATTATATTAATAAATTAATAAAGTTTTGTAAATATATATACAGTATATATATTATGTGGTACATTGTACTAAAATTTGGTACATCTTACCAATTTATATGATACATCGAACCAAAGCGAACCGGAACTTACCGAAATGAGCCTACCCCCGCTCGTACCGAATTTTAAGGACTCCGCGAACCGCGTTCCCGTTTCGCGATCTCGTACCGAAGCGTACCACATTCCATGTGACTTTGCTCAAAACAGATTACTGAGATTGGTGTATTTGATTGTGAATGTTCGTTTTCGGTGCATTCGTACATGGAAACACAACTTTTGATTGATCAGCCAGATGGTACTATTTACTGACATTGCAAGGAGAAGACTTTAAGAAAGAGGAAGTCAAAACTATTTGAAATGCACATAACTTCCTGAAACTCTATATTGTGAAATTTAAAATGTCACATAAGTAGTTGTAATTTAAGAAAAAGTGGCTAGGAAAAAAGATAGTTTTTAGGTCGGCCCGACCCGATTTGACATGTTTTTAGTTTATGTTTTAAACGTTACTCCACCGCTAGCTTGCTACTTGTTTTCTGAACTGCGATTATGTGAATTCCCATTATTATGATAAATAGCATGTGTCTGGCTCATGCTGTATTGAATTAAATAATTATATATCACAGTTGTTTGTAATCTTAGGAAAGGAAAAGACAAAATGATTTTGAGTCATTACCTGTTAACCAATCCGTCATTTGCCAACTATTCCCCTTATTATGATCAATAGCCTGTCTTTCTGGTTCATGTTGCTGATTTGCTCTTTCTAATCAGGTACAAATAGGATATTATGAGTGCTGGGAAGAACTTTACAAAGATATGAAAGGCGATAACTGCAGGAGTTTTCTTTCATGCTGCCCGTAAAGACCAGTGCCGAGGCTGGGAATTTTTTTCTAGGGGGGCAAAAATGACTCGAAAGATTATGAAATATAAGTGTATAATAAGGACGTGTTTTTACATTTTGCTTATGAAACAATATTAAGATTCTTAGTAGTACAGTATTCTGTTATGGATTCGTTAAGAAATGGGTGGACTAAAGTTATCGACTGTTGTTTGGACTAAAGTTATAAACTTTCAATTGTCACTTGTTTTCATTATGTAGAGTTATTTTGTCATTATTGACGCATTTTCAACATTTGATTAGCAGGCTGAAGTTTTGCTTTTTTAACTCAGTCACTATATTTTAGGCCCAGATACGGACACCAATAAAGAAGGTACGTGCAGTGTGAACACATGCCGAGAATTGATTAGCAATGTCATAGAGGTGCCGAAAATGTGTGGCAACGTTTAACTAATGTAGCAGAAGATGAGGAAACTGTTGAAGATTGATATAAAACAACGGACAAATTTGTTAGGAGGCTTGACTCCTGACATGATGAACCTCAAACAGATCACACTGCATTCAATACTTTATAGTGTAGATATCAAACTACATAATCACTAAAAAAATTCACACTTTGCATTCACTAAATTTTTTCACACTTTGCATTCAATAAATTTTTTCACACAAAATTTTTTCACACTGCATTCAATTACTTACCCTTTGATATCCAAGAAGAAATCATGAAAAAACTTCCTTTAACATCTTTGATTCGATTCAGATCCGTCTCCAAAGCATGGAAGTCTTTTATTAGCTTTAAGTTTATAGCTAAACTTGATAATGTATCCCACCCACAACGTCAGTTTATATGTTACCAACAGTATTCTAATATTAATTCTCATCATTATTATCATACCTTCGATGATGAAACTTTCCCCCAATTCAACTTTACTCTCAACCCAACCATCGGACAATGTGAAATCATACACATTGTTGTTTTTGAAGATGAGGAAACCGAAGGTTGATATAAAACAGCGGATAATTTGTTAGGAAGATTGACTCCTGTCATGATGAAGCTCAAACAAATCACACTGCATTCAATACTTTATAGTAAAGATATCAAACTATATAAGCACTATAATTTTTCAAAGAGGTGCGGAAAATGTGTGCAAAAAGTTAGAGATAGAAATTTAAAGTTAGAACGTCAACACTTGCATCTTAAGTGAGGCACTTAGACTTCCACTGGGCACACAAAGGTAAGCAAGTAATATTTCATCTGAATTCAAACAAAACCAGTAAAAGCCATGATCGAGGAATAGCCCTTCCTAATCTACACTCTTAACCTGAATCACTATGAGACCAATCATGTGGCCATGTCATGAAAGCTATAATGCAACTACACATAGGCTGAATGATGCTAGCAAGAATGGTCTGTGTACTCTCGTCCGACTAAACTAATCCCTAGTGTTTGATCAGCAAATGATGCTTCTTAAGGCATGCTGATAAACTTGTCAAAGATTGACACCTGAGAAGTATTTAATATTGATATCACCCAGAAATATAATCAAAATGAAATATCCTAATTTCAGCAGAGGACTGAAACTGTGAACTATTCACATTATATTGCATGTCATGAATCAATAAACTTATGAACTAATAAGAGTTTAAACATATTTCAACCAATTAGTTTTACAATTAAACCAACCATGATTCACGATCTGCTAAATGAAAGTCACTTGAGAGATACAAACTCAAATGCATTTGGAACGCAGTAACAATTTCTAGTAAAAACAAAACAAAAAATTAAAGCGACAACAGCGGATTAACCTCATCAACCATTAGGACCATGATCAAACAATAGTTCGTTTGTCCCAGCCTCAACTTTCATCTGAATTACTATCACAATAGAGACGAAGATATATCAGGCGACTTCATGTTCGATGGAATAGTGAAACCTTTAGCTTCCAAACGAGAGAGAGCCTACCAATAACAACAAAAGAATAATCAATAAGAAGATAACATAAAATTAATCATGAACAACAAATACAATAATGTAACAAGGATAGTGATCAATATATGATGAATAATTTTTACGAAAATAAATATTGCCAAAGTAAAAAAGGAATTTGTACATGTAAACATGGATTCCCAAGTTTAAGCTCCTTGACATGGCGAAGTTCTAGTGTCATTGCTTTCAGCATCTCTTCTTGTTCTACAAAGTTACCATCCTTTATATAATTTAACTCAGCCTTCACTAATGTAGACACGTTTAGCAACAAAAGGTTTGACAACATTAACAAACCCCCAATTGTTAACGACAAAATATAAGGAGCATTGATCTTGATAATAAGTTCCCAGCTACCCAAAGCATGTTCACTGAAGAAACTTACATATGCTGCGAACACCAAGTTCTTAACACTCTTAGAAGTAATATTAAGCCGCTTATAACCATTACATGACCGCAAGTCCAAAGTTTCCAATACAGGACTTCCGGATAATATATTTCTAATCAAATCTTCGTCTAGTTTCGCACGTGCAATACACAAACACTTAAGGTTTCTCCAATTAATGGAACAAGTAGGATTTAATATGCAGCCGCACAAACTAAGATGAGTGAAACATGGATTGACATATAACATCTGATCTAACTTATGCTTAGAATCGTGATACGTCAATAATACATCAAGTTGTTGAACATCACGATTAATATCGTAATGTATCAATTCATTGACTTGCGATTCAAACCGAATATCATATGTGACACTACTAAGTGTGAATTTGTTGAGGTTTAATTGACGAGATTAAGTTATAGTTTTGTCCACAAGCGAATAGAAACCGGAGTCTAAATGATTGCCAAAGATGAGATTAGGAAGTTGAGGCCAAAGATGTTGCCATTGTTTTGATAGTGTACATGTTTTTATGGCGTCTTTTGTGGTTGGTAAACGAGACAGTATCTCAATAAGCAAACAATCTGGTAACGAGCTTATTTTATCAATTTTGCTTCGTTTTAGGGCTTGTTCCATCGCGGCAAAACTCTCCCCTAATAAGGCATGATGGAACTATATAAAGGTGATTTTAAGTTTTGCATTTGGCCCCTTAACTTATACCCAAACTACATACACTGACAAATTATTAGCCAAAGTTAAAAAAAGCGGAACAAACTAAAAACAACAAGACTTTCAGATTAAAACATTAGGCCCTTTTGGATTTAAGTCCACACTTATAATAAAAGATAAAAATACATTGGTTTAAATCTCATAATACTTAAACATTAGTTTTAATGCGCTGCTTAAGATGGTCATTCTAGATGAACATGTAACTCTCAGAAACAATAATTCGGAGTACGTAAATTTCCGTCATGTTGCAAGTGTGTGTCAGCCTTAAATGCTAACGAGCCTAGTCTAACGAGTTTGGGCTAGGATGTTGGAAATGTATCAGCCAGGTAAACGAAAGCTCAGTATCTCTATAGATGGCGACCGAGAAAGAAACATAAAGAACTCAGGTTAAACCCTTGTTGATGTAATTAGCATCCGTATTAGCAAAGTAGAGGGTCTAATACGTATTTTGTTGATAAAATATAATGCCTAAAAACATTA
>BQNB010019966.1:0-11935 GCA_026074375.1 Tanacetum coccineum | reverse complement strand
TTTGATCAAAATTCCACACTTTTTAGAGTGAGAAAGTTTCAAAACTGGAAATTTTAAAACTACACTCTATTTTGATAATTTTCCAATTATAACCCTGTATTTTGATAATATTACAATTATAACCATGTATTATAAAGAAAAACACAAATTTTGCAGCAATATAATCCTGTATACAATTTCATATTTCATACCACATTACTTGTTAAACTAATTGACATCAAATTTGGATCTAAACATCAGATTGTGTTTACAAAATATGATTGAAAGCTAGCTTCTTTGATCTTCCGTCTTCAACTACTGGTTCATTAGAAGCTTTGATCTTTTGTCTTCAACGATCTCCTAAATAATAAGAAAGAAAACCAAAAATTATAAAGAGTGAGCACACGAAGTAAGGGTTTATGGAGAACACCTATAGTTCAAAGTATATCAAAACTAGAGGGGTTAAGATGTGCGCAGTCTGTTAGTACCTCCCACTTTTACATCAAATATGAATCACCAAAAGTACATATTCCATTATCGGTGTAACATGAATATCTAAAAGCTTTATCTCAAACTGGCCAACTGGTAAACTTTAAAATCTCAGCTAAAACGGGTCAGACATATTAAAAGTGTTCTCATACTTGTTGCTTACAAGCTCTTAAATTGGGTTATATAGAGAACAAGGACTTATTTTAATAGTACGGTATACACATACTTGGGGGGCTGACCCGTTATGACTGGTTTGATTGTCACAACCCACCCATACGCTAGTCAAAAACATAAAATGGCATCAGGTAGAATCTAGTCTACGAAAATGGAAATGACTCTTTCAACTGTCACAAGGTCAAGGCTATTTCTGGCAACCAACACTTGGATGATTATTTTTGGGCAATAAGTTATTCAATACAGAGCTATTGTTCTGAACTTCTGCCACTATGGCAAAAGAGTCCAAATACTGAATGTTTGGATGGCACGTGTGGCCTAGACATCATACTCGTGTAGACACGTGGGTATATTAGCCAACATATAGCCCCAACAAAACAGGCAGATAACTTCCTAGTCAACCTACAGCAAACCTTATTAGAGTCTTTCATTTGAGTTACAGTTAGGTGGATTAATGCGACGTTAAACTTTTTAGCAGAAGATCTAACCTGCGACCTCATAACAGCATCAGTAATAGCACATCATGGCTATGAAGACATCATAAGGCTTCCACAACTGCATTTCATAGACATAAGCATGAACCATTAGCTATCTAACGATATAGACATAGCATGAACCATTACGTGTAGGAGCTGAAATTTGGTCAGGTATGACGACCTCGCAAGGCTTCCGCAACTGCATTTCATAGACATAAGCATGAACCATTAACTATCTAACGATATAGACATAAGCATTTCATAGACATAAGCAATGTCGTCGACATCTGACCTCTCCATCCGTTGCTTGAGTAAATCAACCGCCGAGCTATTTAAGTTAAAACGAGTGAGTAAAACATGTAATATCACACAAATAGAGCATAAGGATAGACCACTATACCCTAAAAGCTTGTATCTAACACAATACAAGATGATCCGGGCACATCCATCATCCCCGAATTGAATCCAGTAACTGATCAAGTAGCTGAAGTAATCGCTTAGCTCACCTTCAGATTGAATGTGCTCCTGCAAGAAGTTCACCATTTTATAAAATTAATAACAGAAGGTTTATGAAAGTTTTTTTACCTTCATGATGTCTTCTTCACTATTGCAATTGCCGATAATAAAACTGTAAGTATGAGAATCCGGTTTGACATTTGAAGCATCCATTTGCTTAAGAACCATCAGTCCCTTTTGGATGTTTTTTTGCAAAAAGAGAATAACGAGAAAGTAAGTCAATCATGCATAATCAAGCAAACAAGAACAGTGTGAATTACTACCATTTAACTATTGATCCAAAAAAAAGATTACCATTCTAGTAATATAGTTGTTTGTATCATGATTACGTAACAAATTACATAATTAAAAAGGAAATGGGCAAAAATAAACATCTTGACCCATTACCAGCCCAAATATTTTGCCTCTTCTAATTACAAGTATAAGATGGGTGAAGAATTGACCTATCTGAAGTATCCACCCATTATAGCATTATGTGATGAACCTGCCATCCATGAGAGTTACAGCAGAAGAAGCAACCTCCAAATCACTTTGCAAATCTTTGAACTTCACAACAACGTCTTTGACCTTCCAATTAAGTAATAGAAGTTATTTACGATCAAACATGATATGTTTACAACATATTTCTAGCTTTTAAAAACTCTGTCAACACTCTGATAAACAATCATTTAACTAGTTTAGGCCTACATGGAATCATTTAACCATGGCATTACAAGTGTTGACGCACTCCATTAAGGCCCATGCCACCAAAGATCAACTTATGTAACACTTTGATGCTTTTAAAATCCGAGGTTTGTCGCAATCCAACTCTTCAAAAACCTAATCATAAAGCTATACTCTAAGCATTAACTTAAGACACGTAGCCATATTCGCAGTTAATAACTAAAGGAACTCATGTATTCTATCCCAAACAAATGCTTAAGTTCAACTAGTGAGATCCAAAAACAGTTAGTTAAATCATACTATGAACATATTCTAACTTCATTAAAAAACACAAATTTTACTAATAACCAATGAGTTAATCCCTCACGACCCGAACTTCCCCATAATTTCCGCCATCTTACAGTCTCTCATAATGTACACACACGTATTTACAAAACGTAACCAAAACAACAAACACAAAAAAACTACTCTACACGCTTTAGCTTATACAAAACGTCGTTAATTACCGAGATAATTGCCAAAATGCACACCTCCATAAATCATCAATTCGGATTGGAATAGCCTAAGTTACGATTAAAGGTTCAAATTGAATAACATTTTACACATACATCATAAATCGATCACATGAGTAAAATTACATTAAAAAACAAAACAAATTAGGTCAGATCGGACTCACAGTGATGAATGAACGAACATAAAGCCGTGAACAGTGACTAACAACGCCGCCTCAATCGGAAAAGATGATCGAAACACGCCATCAGAAATTATGAACAGAGCATGTCACCGGAGAAGATGATCGGAACACGTCGCCGGAGAAGATGATCGGAGACAGTTGAGAAGATGAAACCCTAACTAATTGTGATTTGGGGAAAATGCAATTTAAATCATTTTGAGGAGATATAAGTCCAGTGAAAATTGTATTTAATTACTAGTAGTTTAATATTTTGTTTTTTTCCCGTAATTTATGACAACATCAAACGGTATTTTTGTTTTTCTTTTAGCTTTCTACAGGCTGAAAAATGTTAACAAATACTCTCTTACTTTTCTACACGCGTGGTGTAAAACTCCATGCTTTTAAATCCGTGGAGAAATAACCAGTCAACATTTTAACTATTTCTTACAGTGGAAGTGACACAGGTGAACTCAGTTTCAACGTATATTAATATTCCCGTACTCTTTCCTAAAAAAGTGTAAATATCATTCTATAAATATATATAAGTTTCCAAATATAAAATTAAATTTTCACTTTTCACTTTCAAAATTTGTGTCTTTTTTTTTCTTTATAAGTAGTAAAGATATCTCTTTCTAGTTATTATTTCAAAATTTTGGATAATCTTTTCTCAAATGTCTTAACCTGATGTCAAATTACCAAGGCCAGTAAGGGCTTGTTTATTACAGTAATTTTTCTATTAAGTTATGTTTTAATTACGAAATGATTTAATAAGGCTGAGCAAACCCACCCGAAAACCAACCTGAACCAAAAAACCGACCCAAATCGGGCTGAACCAGAACGAACCGACCTTGTTCGGTTCGTTTTCGGTTTTTTATATTCATTTCGGTTAACTCGATTCAATTCTGTTTCAGTTCGATGCTCACCCCTAGTTTGATTTAATGTATATTTTTTCAGTTTTACTTAATATTTTAGTTATTTTTCTCTATTAAGTCACAAACAGTTTTCACATAACTTAATGTATTCAGTCTTTTCATATTAAGTAAAATAAGTCGAATTCAAACGCCACCTAAAAGAGCCAGATGATTTACATTTTTTCCTGCAACAATAAAAAAATCGATACCTTAAATTGAGAAAAAAAAATTGATACCTTTAATTGAAATTGGACCTACGATGAATATTTTTTATGCGATTTGCCTTTTCTTAAGCAAACATGATTATAAATGAAAACAAAAATTGCTTAAGAAGACGTAATAGCTTTCATTCATGCTCCATTTTTGGAAGTCAAAATGTGAGTATGATTAGACTATTGATGTTATCTTTATTGAAATGTACCAAAAAAAACTTTAAAATCTTGGACTAAAAAAAGAAATGTAAAAGGGAGAATAACTATTTTCAAACGTGATAACTCAAATACCCAATCATGCGTGAAGCTCCTTGACACGAGAGACATACAGAGAGACGGATCTACATAGATGCCAGGTGTGGTACGAGCTACACCCGATTTTAGGTCAAGAAATATTTTTGGTATATGCAACCCTCAAAAAAAAAATTGTATCTTAATTTCTTACGATGTACTTTAGTTAGCGCAACATTTCTTTTGTGCAACACCCTATTAAAAATCTTGGGTCCGTCCCTGAAGACATACCAATAGTAGTCGGTAAAAAATTTGGTGATGAGCACCGAATAAATCAAAAGTGGAGTGTGTTTATTGTGTTGTGAGGTATGCTGGTATGCACTGTCTTTTAAGCCCTATGATGGAGTATGAATTAGCAAGAATTGTATGAGAAACAAGCAAGTTACAGTAGGTCTAATGGAGGAGACCTTGACCTCGATCAAGAACAACTTGACAATAGTTTTGCTGGAGTATATCTCATACTTTATTGATTCATTAAACCCATTATTTAAACTAAAAGTTGAAGCCACATGTGACAAAGTCATGGCTAGAAAGTAGAAACATAAAATGAGTAGTCCACTACAACTACATAAAACATACGAAATATGTTAACAAAAGATAAATAACTAGTCCTAGATTGGGTCCAACTTAAGCAAGTTACATCCCCCTTCTCTTAAAATTGCTCTTGTCCTCAAGAGCATAGATATATATGGCTGACTTCAGGTAGGTTCATGATATTCTATTTCCATCTCTTCATCGTCGTCACTGGATTCCATTATTGCTTGGATAGCAAACAACTTTTTGCACTTATGTCCAGGCGCAAATTGCTCATTGCACCTACAACACAACCCTAACTTTTTTCTTTCATTGAGTTCAACATGTTGAATGATAGAAAACCCCGTAGGTAGCAATGTATTATTAAGCTCCTACTTATAGAGAGAGATTACATGAGATAAACCCTAATGGACCCTAAGCCCACAAACAGGCTCGGGCCTACAGACTTATCATATAATACTCCCCCGCAGTCCGAGCGGCAAAATCACGAAAGCTCGGACTCAAGATAAAACTTAAAACAATAAAGCTAAAACTAGTTCTTGACGAAGATGTTCCATAACAAGCATAGGCAAGTCTTCGAGATGTTCAGGAAACTGGTGCTGATAGCGATCCAAGTGGCACCTGATAACATTGTTAGTTCTTTTTGCTTTTTTTATTATAAGCAAGATTAGAATGAGAAAATGAAAAAGGAAATATAACTAGAACATAATTCGGTAAAGATAACAAAATAGTAAAACGAGATAATCTTTTCTTTTTATAAAGATGATGACGGCTGAAGCTAAACATAATTTAAGAAACATAACTTGATAAAACAAAGCAAAACCTTAAATGACTATTTTCTTTTGACCATTTCAAACAGGAACAAACACTTCGGTTAAGGATAGATTAAAGGAGTATAAATGAGGAAGAATGTTTACAGAAGAGGAATAACACAGCAATGGTTTGAGCAACTTGCAACCACAATCGATGGTTATTTAGAAAAAGAAAAAAATGATAAGAAGAGAAAATAAAGAATTTGACGGGTGGTATTGAGGCAGCGACTCATGGTGGCCGACTAGGTTTTGGATATGACCTGCTCATGATACCATGTTGGAGATAGAAAACCCCGTAGGTATCACTTCATTATTTACCATTATTTATAGATTACAAAGGACCATAACCCTGATACCTTAAACCCACAAACGGGCTTGGGCCTATTTATTCACTAATACATCAATGGTGAGTCGTTTAGTTGGTGACATCGTAGAAGTGGTTTGATGATTTACTGGATGAGTTGTGGATTTTTCGGTCGGTAGTTTTTGTTGTGATTGATTCTTTGCTTCGTATAGTCGAGCTAAGCTAATGGCTGTTGAAAGATTGGTGGGACAATTAGCTTGCACTTCTGTACGAATCGAGTCACTCAAACCACTTACAAAGCAACTTACTTGACGATCTTGGGGTAAATATCCAACCTTAGCCAAAAGTTTGTTGAACTGAGATTGATATGATTGGACCGTACCTTCTTGCCGGAGTTTTGTAAGCTCTCCGAAGTAGTCGAGAAACTGATGAGGACCATAAGTTGCATAGATACCTTCTTTAAATTCATCCCATGTCGCGTCTGGCATCTCCTGTATCAACACTTGAAACCGCAATTGTGCATCATCCTCCAAGTGAAAAGAGGCGATTGAAACTCGTTCTTCCGCTGGAGTATAATGAAAGCGAAAAAATTGTTCCGCTCGACACACCCAACTCGTTGGATCTTCCTTTCTGTTAAACCTTGGAAAATCGAGCTTCAAAGGTTTAGCAGTATAGTTTGCATTTAGACCATATCTTAGTCCTCGACTATTAGAGTTTTCACCATCATTCCCTTATTTCGAAACCTCATCAATGCAAACTTTTAATTGACTAAAGAGATCATTGATTTGTTTAACAATGGCTTGTTGCCCTTTCGCGAGAGAACGCACACTGCCTTCAATTTCTTTCACTCTTTTCTTCATAGTTTCTGCCAAGCTCTGGTACCAATTTGGTATGTACTGTTTTTAGGCCCTATGATGGAGTATGAATTAACAAGAATTGTATGAGAAACAAGCAAGTTACAGTAGGTCTAATGGAGGAGACCTTGACCTCGATCAAGAACAACTTGACAATAGTTTTGCTAGAGTATATCTCATACTTTATTGATTCATTAAACCCATTATTTAAACTAAAAGTTGAAGCCACATGTGACAAAGTCATGGCTAGAAAGTATGAACATAAAATGAGTTGGTGTAACTGTTTTGACACAGTCCACTACAACTACATAAAACATACGAAATATGTTAACAAGAGATAAATAACTAGTCCCAGATTGGGTCCAACTTAAGCACGTTACATACGCTTGTATTTATAAGTTATTAATAAATGGTAAGGAATGTGGTGACTATTATTACAAAGGTTAATGTGATAAAAAGACCGTGAGAGAGTGGTGATGTGATGTTCACGTCGAGTTATTGACTTATTGTGTAAACATCAGACCATCGTTTCAATAATCTTCTAGCTAATAATTAAAAGAGTTTTGTATAAACAAAATTGTTTTATACTTATGTTGAGTAGTATATTAGGTTGGTAGTGATGATGTAGATCGCTAACCATGAAAGCCATGTGAAATTAACCTAAAAACACTTGAGACATTGATATCATGGTGTTTATTATTTGCTTTCAAAGGAATTCAATATTCATTACTTTATACCGTGTAATGTTTCTACCTCATTATATTGGATGTTTGCAAAGTTCATTATTCATAAAACTTGAAACGCAATAATAATACCTAACACATGCAAATGTCAAGAAGCACATGTTAGGTGCTTTTACTTTTCTCAATGTGTGTTTTTTTTCCATTAAAGTTATCACTGAAATTCAGTGACATTTTGTTCACATCGTAACTTCGTGAACATAGACTTTTGCCCCTTTGATAACCTATTATCATATACCTTAGCTCTTCATACAACAACAACATACCTAATCTCGTCAGGGCAGAGTATGAGAAGATATAATGTAGACATATCCTATACTCCAGGATAAACCTGAAAGTAGAGAGACGACTTACAGAATGACCTTCGACAAGTGTAACATATGCTAGCTAGCTAGTGGCTCATACGACCATGGACGGAACTATTAAGGGGCAGGGGAGGGTCCCGGCCCTCCCAAAATTTGTGGCAACTAGTGTAAATATTATACTCGCTTGTTTTTAAATTATAGTCTTCGTTTTTATTTTGTGGCAACTAGTGTAAATATTATGCTCGTTTGTTTTAAAATTAGTCTTCATTTTCATTTTGTGGCAACTAGTGTAAATATTATACTCGCTTGTTTTAAAATTATAGTCTCTATTTTTATTTTGTGACAACTAGTGTAAATATTATACTCACATGTTCCAAAATTATAGTCTGAATATTAATTTCGGATGTCTCAAAATTATAGTCCTCATATTCGTTTTATTATATACGCGTTTATCTTTCTATAGTACACTAGTTACGAAGAATTTATAGCTACGAAGAAGTTCATCTAAACTTCGACAAATTTCGGCCCCCTCAAGAAAAAACGTTCAAGTTCCGTCACTGCGTACCACTATCCGACTATGGACATGTTACTTCATTTAAAAACCATGAATTTTACGTATTTTTCTTCTACGTGATGTTTTGAAAATTTTGTTGTATTATACTTATGTAGTTGTGCGTGTGACCCCTTTATCCCATGACATTCTGTTTTTTAATGCAAGGGAAGGTCGATGTCTCGATGATGAGATAAGAAACGAGGGTATAAGCCCGCGCTCCGCTGCAAGATGTTTTGCGTGCGCAAGTAGAATCGAAACTTGAACCCACCACGACGCTTGCAACATACATTAAAATCTGTTCGAAATAACTTCTTTTGAGCAAGGTATTTTAGATTTCTTATTTATGCATATCTTAGATTTCTTATTTTAAATAGTACACATGTAAGCAACAACAATACACATTGCTCATAAAAATATCCACACCTCATGGCTAACCAATCCATAATTATTCAAAATCTGTTCATTGCATATTTATCGTCGGTAAAAGTCACACCTGTATACGTGACTGTTGTTGACATTATATTCAGAAAAGTAGACCTTGAAAAGAAATTTCTTCCCGACCAGGTCATCCAACTCAGCTGGCCAGTAGTCATCAACATCCATACTGTGTTTTTCCATCAACTCCCATGTCGTGTGTCCAGATAGTTTGTTGACCATGTGAAAAAACACAATCGGGTCTGAACCTTATTGATAAATTACGCGCATGATTACCTTGAACCTGTTGTTAAAGATGAAAATGTAAAAATGAATAAATTGTGTACAATAATATAGAAAATAAGAATACAGACAAAATTGTTGTGTTAAACAAAGCAATAGTTGTACCTCGAGGCGACAGAACGTGTCCATGATCTTCACAATAAAAAGCAACCTTTCGACTGCCTGATGATGATGCACCTTTGCTGGCCACGACACTAACCTTCTTGTTGCACTCTTTGCAAGCAGTATAGGACCTTCCGGACTCCTTGTGAATTTTGTGAATCTGTGCATACACAATACAATGTGTTTTATGTAATATAAGTTGGGCAATAATAGTTGTTAACATGTTCACTCTTTCATCATGGTTAGTAATTTGCAAACATATAGATGTGAATAGTAGAGTTCAAAACTAACTAATTTTATTACGCAATAAGCAGATTTAATCCCAAACACCTCCATTGTTAAGTTCTAAAATGGTTTGCGCCTAACACTATTATCTATGTAACGCTTGCCGTTAAAAAAATCAATTATCAGAAATTATTTCCCAAAACTCAATCCCACATACCCTCAAGTTATTGTCCCTCACACAACTGAAGACAAATGAATTGATTCTGGTAATGGTTAGACCTGAATTGAATTGTCAAGTTGTTACATTATTTGAGTATGTCAGAATCATGCATTATAAATTAGTTAAAAATAATGATTCATAGACTTTCAAGATCCATTCACATATCGCGCATTTGAAAAATTAAAAGGAATGATACGTAGCCATTAACGGAGATCTGTTATATATCACACTTAAACTACAAATATGAAATAAAGGGTGTGTTATATGTATATAAATATGTTGATATAAATTACCCTAAAACTCTTTTCCATGGCAAGAGATCCATATCCACACCCAACAGCCATCATTCCTTGAGAAGAAAAAGAACCAACCCCTGAAATAGATTTCATAAACTCAATCAGCCACAAATTTAGTACTAAAGACTCATTTTTAAGAGAAAAATATCAAAATCTTGAAATGGGCATGTACAAAGACATATTTTGTTATGAAAAAAAAAATCTTGACTTCATAATCAGACACATATTTAGTTGTTAGATGTACAAATCCTTTGGTAAAAAGAATCAAAATCTTGAGATGGGTAGCCCGTTTGGTTCGTAGAATGTTTTTTTAAGGAATTGGAATCTATCAAGGAATGAGAATCTTAAGGAATTGAAATGTTAAAATTCAAAATATGTCATGTGTTTGGTTAGGAGGAAGAAATGAAATTTCATGCCAGATTTCTGTTTGGTTTACAAATAATAATTTTTTAAAAACTTTTTTTTTACTTTTTTAATTATTTTTAATATTTTATTCGTAAGTTATTTAAAAAAATTGTTTTAAAAAAATTTTACTTTTTATAAATTTACTTTTAAAAATTTTACTTTTTATAAATTTACCAAGTAAAAATTTACTCTTTTTTTTAAAATTACTTTTTATAAATTTACCAAGTAAAAATTTACTTTTTTAAAATAAATTTACTTTTTTTTTTTAAATTTTACTTTTTTTAAATTTACCAAGTAAAAATTTACTTTTTTTAAATAAAATTACTGTAATTTACCTTTTATAAAAAAATTTACTTTTTATAAATTTACCAAGTAAAAATTTACTTTTTTAAAAAAAAAATTACTTTTAAAAATTCCTTAGGCTATAGAATTAAGATTCCATCACTTTGTATAAGGAATGTTTAATTCCTTATACTAAGGAATGTTTAATTCCAATTCCATAAGTTTTTCAACCAAACACGATTTAAAATTTGAATCTAATTCCAATTTCTTGTAAAAAGAATCAAAATCTTGAGATGGGTATGAGTGAAATCATAAATTTATATGAAAAGCTTTTATGAACTCAAAAACTAACACAAAATTAGTAGTACTAAAAATACAATCTTCCAGTAAAATAAAGGGAAATCCTGAAAAGGGTATGAAAAAGATCACATATATAAAAACGAAACACCAAAATACTTAGAAAAATACTATCTTTAAGATCATAAAAACAAAGTATTGAAATGGATAAATAGATTAGAAAGATGAGTATATATATATAGTACCTATATGATGAGTAGTGTATAGTTTGTGTGGGTGGCCATAAACATGTGATGAAGGTAGTTGATCATGATGGTGATGGTGAGATTGAATGTGCATAGCAGCAGTAGGGATATGGTGGTTAAAATGATCAGTAGAATAGTGAGATGATGGTGGTTGTGGTGGAGGAACAGTAGGAGTGAATCTTTTTTTCTGTCTTTCCCTAGCTTTATGGTTCTGAAACCAATAAAAAACATTTTTGCCTTCAATCTTGCCGTACTGTCTGAGTTGAGCAGCAATCCTCTGAATCTCGTCAGCAGTTGGTGATCTGATTCCATTGGTGTAGTAAAGTTCTTTCAAGATTCTGATTTGATCACTTGTGGGAGTCCACCTAGTACTACTTTGCCTGCATACATAGTTGCTACTGTTTTTGTTTCCTAGATGATCATGGATATCTTGTTGGTGGTGTTGTGTTTCCATTGTGTTTTTCATTAATCAAAAGACAACTACTTAGAAACAAAAGATTTGAGCAAAACCCTAGTCACAAAACACCTAGAGAGATTTACACTCACACAATGTTTGTTTTGTGTGTGTGAAAAAAGAGAGAGAGAGAGAGAGAGCTAGATATAGAGGTCTTGAATTCTAGTATTGGATGAGGGCGATGGCTGAACAGCTGCTTTTATAAG
>BQNB010019965.1:0-66099 GCA_026074375.1 Tanacetum coccineum | reverse complement strand
ATCCGCTCTTTTGTCATAACGACTTCTATTGCTTACCCAAGAATGGAGACGCGGGGCTACAACCCCTCCACGCGCCCATTGAGCTCTTAATGGCCATTTAAGATTATACATTATATATTTGAAGTCGTCATTTGTACTCCCGGTCGGGGGCAACCATCGGCTAACTATTTTGATTACCGGTCAACTCATGAAGATCCGCGAATAAACTAAATCGAGTACTTTTCATTCTTTATATATACATCCGTGGAATGTTTTTTAGCTGTCATCATTATGACACATGACCGTGCCTCGGTCGTTTTTATGGCTTACGCCGTGCAAGGCTTACTTAAATAAACGTGTAAACATTTGTTGTACACGTTCTTATGCCTATTATTAGTTAAATCATATTACTTTTAATTCATATCCGCTACCTTCCTAATGTACGGAGTTAAATTCCCGAAATCGGGACATAATAAATAAACAAACACCTTGTGTTTTATTTCATATCGCACGTAGTTGAGCGCTATTTCCTAGTAGGCTACAAGTTTCGTGCATAGCACATTAAGGTATATGAACCAGCCACCTTTCTAGTAAGCTCCATGTTACGCGTGCCACGGCCTGTTGAGGTAAGTGCTAAAATTACTCATGATTTTTGGATAATTGATTATTTAAGTTTAATACTACTAATAAAGCATAGCACCATTAAACTTGGGGGGGCTATAGGGGTATAACGATACCATTATAATTATCTTTGTGCATTTCACGTAAGTATCAACGGATATAGAAAGTACGTAAGAGGCATTGCAAGTCCGGTACTAAGTCGAATGCCATATTCGCATTACCCGGCAACGGAAGTACGTCTTCCGTCAGCCGTAAGTCGAATGTCATATTCGCATTACCCAGCCACGGAAGTACGTCTTCCATCGGCCGTAAGTCGAATGCCATATTGGCATTACCCGACCACAGAAGTACGTCTTCCGTCGGCCGTAAGTCGAATGTCATATTCGCATTACCCGTCTACGGAAGTACGTCTTTCGTCGGCCGTAAGTCGAATGCCATATTCGCATTACCCGGCCACGGAAGTACGTCTTCCGTCGGCCGTAAGTCGAATGCCATATTCGCATTACCCGGCCACGGAAGTACGTCTTCCGTCGACCTTTATTATGCGGGGTCCGTCATTATCATTATAAATCCTTCTCATCATCCTCTCGTCAGAAACGAACGCGGGTCCGCCATTATCATTATAAATACTTTACCGTCTAGCCACGAGAAACCTAGCGTCTGAGCACAATCACGCAGCACATGTACGCGGGTGCTGCCTAAGATAGGGCATGATTGACACAGTTTGAATATAGATATGGCGGCGTATGGTTGGAAAGTGCGAACATCTCCGCGACGGTAAGAGTAGTCCTTTTAGTCTAGTAACCGCGGCTACGGCCACGCTTACTAGACTGGGGGGACATGATGACTTATAGTGTGGACCGACCCGACCCACTTATACTATTATAGGCTTACTTGCTGAGAACGTATAGCATAACTCTAGCATAACATGATCAAGAACCATATCATACTAGACTTGGGGACATGTTGGCGTATAGTCCGGAATGGGCCTGACCCAATGGGCCGAACCCGATAAAAGGGTGGCCCACATCCTACGTAACCCTAATCCATACACTAGATATACCTACACAGGTTATTCTCTACCACCTCTTTATATAACATACTTATACTATTCTGACTTGACCGTCGAAGGGTGGATCCCGGGCTCCGGCCTCGGGTCCCCTTCTAACCTTTTCTTCTTTGTTGGCAGCACTATCCAAGGTCCGAGAAGACGACGAACGACACCAAAAGAGTCGTTAGGTCCGGCCCAACCAAATTATGCTTCAACAGTATTATTACTTTTAAGTTTCTTATACTTTCATTCAGTTGGATTTTCTTAAGCAATCCTTTTCTTAATCGGTCAATCCTTTTGCGCCTAATTAATTAGCCATAGTTATTCTATTTACATGTAAAATTTTCATATTTTGTGTAAGATGACTATTAGAGAGGTGAATGTCGTGGTGTCATGGCTTCAAGCTGTGAGGAAAAATGGTGTCACGTCACCATTTTTTTCCATGACACCACTCTTTCACATGACAACAAAAACCTTCTGTCTTGTTGACACTACAAAATGTGATGTCGTAAGTAATTTTTTTATATAAATAAACAATACATAACTAAAATTTAAAAAGTAAAACAAAATGTACTGTAAATGAAAATACATGAACTAACAAAGTAATAGAAATACATAGTAATACACATAAATAGGTTTTAAAAAAAAGAATAACACATCTTTTTTAAAAAATTAGATTAAAAAAAATTTGAGTAACCTAAATGGACTGGATTTTTGATAATTTACTATTCCAAAACTAACAACCATCGTCCACATCGATGGTTTTTGAAACCTACAAAACCAAAAAAAACATAGTTACACAAACACAAATACAAATACAAACACAAACACAAATACAAACACAAAACCTCACACGAGAATACAATACCCACTTGAAAATCAAAAAAAAAAAGAGAGAGAAATCCCATAGCGTGGGCTGGAGCTGTCGGCGCGAAAGGCTATGGCGCCATGCCCGGTGTGGTTGACGCGAAGGTTTTCTCGGTTAGTGCCATGACTCCACCTTACGCTGCCCTCTTAGGTTATATATGTTATATATTCATCAGGGTCGTTCTTAAAACTTAAATTTTTTAGGGCACTGTGCGAAATTAAATATTGAAATCTTTCAAGAAGGCATGTTACATATAAAGTGTCATTGTTTATAAGATACAATGTAATTAGTTATCTAAACATTCAATATATTACTCATTCAAGATATTTTCCCATCTAAATGCTTTTGTCGTGAAAAATATGTATGCCCATGCAAATAACTGTTAACGAGACAAAATATAAGACCATGAGCGGTCGCCCACTTTGCACACCCTCAAAAACACCTTTAATATTCACGTCTTACATAACATTAAAAGACACTCCCTCCATCTAAAAATAATAACTTCTATTATTTATTTAAGTTTTGTTTTCATTCAGTTTTGATCTTAAATATCTTTTTTATATTATATAAAACTTGATGTATATATATATAATAGATTGATTTTTAATGGTATTTTCATTGTTAGTATAATTTTTATTATGTGTTATATAACACAAACAAAAATATATTTAAAATGAAAATCGAGAAAGAAAGACTTTAAAGATACATAAAAGACTAGTATCTTAGAATGTGGTATTCAAACGCCAACACTACGTCGTATCTATTTCACCTATTTGATGTATCACCAACATTATTAATGCATGTCTAGAAAACGACAATATTGCATTATTTAAGTTAACTCAATTCCAATTAACAAATTCAAGTTTTAATTAAGAGCGTTAGCACCTCAGACCCTGATGATCATTATAAATATACACATTTTCGTTTTGACTTCGGGCTTAAATTGCTACAGTAATAGGCTTTCATTTTGGGTCAGCCCAATTTTGTTTTTTTTTAAAATTATTTTGTTTTTTGTTTTTTTTAAATTTGTATGCACAAAGTAGGAGAAAAACAAATATTACAAAAGTTCTGATTTATTCAGATAAAAATAATACCCGCAGAAACATCTTCGATACCTAATAACTTTAAAATAATCGATATGGTCACAAACATAAAACCCATTATATTAAAAAAAAACACATATAGCAAAAAAAAAACAACACTTTAAACATGAGGCCCAACACATAAGCCATATAAAAAAAATTATTACTAAAAATATACACATTTGTCGACAAACTAGCCTAAAATTCGCATAAAATGTGGCCCAAAGTAAAAAAAAACTAGCCCAAAATTAGCCTGAAATCTGGCCCAAAGTAAAAAAAATACAAAACGGTCCCTCAACTTTTAACTATTTACGATTTTCTTACACAAAAAATCCCGTAAAAAAATTAACAAAAAAAACACGTCAAGTTTTTATTGTTCACAACTTTTTTACATTCATCGGCCCAAAAAAAAGATATCGAACCGTCCCAAAAAAAGAAAATATTCGGGAAAAAATTAACCCGTCCCAACGCAAAAAAAAAATTCCCGAATCGTACAAAAAAAGGAATGGCTGCTACAGTACGCTACAATGCTATAGTAACGGCGTGGCCCAAAATCTGGCCCAAAGTAAAAAAAACCTAGCCTAAAATCTGGCCCAAAGTAAAAAAAATACAATACGGGCTCTTAACTTTTAACTATTTACGATTTTCTTACACAAAAAATCCCGTAAAAAAATTAACAAAAAAAACACGTCAAGTTTTTATTGTTCACAACTTTTTTACATTCATCGGCCCAAAAAAAAGATATCGAACCGTCCCAAAAAAAGAAAATATTCGGGAAAAAATTAACCCGTCCCAACGCAAAAAAAATTTCCCGAATCGTACAAAAAAATGAAATATCCGGGAAAAAATTAGCCAAAAAAAACCAAAAATAGCCTAAAATCTGGCCCAAAGTAAAAAAAAATACAAAACGGACCCTCACCTTTTAACTATTTATGATTTTCTTACACAAAAATTCCCGTAAAAAAATTTACAAAACCGTCCCAAAAAAAGAAAATATTCGGGAAAAAATTAGTCCGTCCCAACGCAAATTTTTTTCCCCGAATCATACAAAAAAAGAAAATATTAAAAATTAGCCCCGCCATAACGCATCGGCCAAAAAAAAAATTATTCTTTTATTTTCTATAAAACCCAACATCTTATTTCCTATTTTCACACACATATACACTTTTTATCAAAAACACACACAACAAACAATATGTCTCAAATTAATTTATCAACTTTTTTGTCTTACAAATATATCGCAACAAGTTTTTTAAACCTCCATAATACTAGGAACAATACAAAGCTTGTGATTTTCATAAACTTTCGAATCGTATACACTTTGCTTCATGGTATATCTTTGCTCATGTTTTCTATAATTCTTTCTTGCAAAACGTTGATAACCGGCAACGCTGAAATCTTTTCATCACTTTGTTTTAATGATTTATTTTGATGTTTGTTTATGTGTAGGCGATGGAAGCTACAAATTTTAAATACGAAGAGGTAATTCTATACATAATTTATAGTTCTTAAACGATGTTATCTTTAATTATAGTTTCTTGTTTTTAGAATTTGCATGAACACTTGTGATTTATGGTCATGATGTTGTGAAATTCTTTAGGAGTTCATTAAAAACTCGAAAGGATTGGAGCTCTTTACGTGTCGATGGCTGCCGGTTGATACTGAACCAAGAGCTTTGGTTTTTCTTAACCATGGGTATGCCATGGAATGCAGTGTCTCCATGAAAGGTTAGTTGGTTGCTTATTTACGTAATTGACTTTTTAAGGTCTAACTTTGTTTTTCTAAAGCTTAAGTTAATGAAATTTATCTTGGTTCATGCCTGTAAAATGGTGATAATTATAATTTGTCTACTGAGAAAAGTTTAAAATACAAGCAATTTACGTTGTGTGGAGCTCCAAAACTCTATATTCAAATTCTTATCATAATGAAAAAATACTACTATATTTTCAAAAAGAAAAATCGACCGGTCTCATTGCAATAATTCATAATTAAAGAAAAAGGAACAGATTTGAACCGCAACCTCCTCTGAATGCTTTGCGCTGCTGTATTTTGTATTTCGTATTTTGTTAAGCATGACTTAATCCGTTGGTGACCTGAAGGATTGTCCCAGGACCATTTATTATAAGATAATAGACTTTTAGTGATAGAGTTTCTAATGACACAAAAAAATCTTACTAAATCCAACTTTTTAGTCCTACACTTTTTTAAGTGTGGGAGAAGCAGATAAATCTTTTAGTGACATTTTTTATAATTTTTGTGACATTTTTTTATTTTTAGCGACACTTTTTTACTTTTGTTGACACTTTTTTATGTATCATTAGAAGACCAATTTTTAGTGATGTTGTAATAATTCTGCAAATTTTATAGCCATTATATGTCGATATCTGGTTATAAAATTTCATTGCTACGTTAATATATATACTTAAAAATTGAAACAAGCATATGCAAAATAAGAAATATGAACCACGTAATTTGTGATATTTATTTTACGTAATTTTTATCAGTCTTTTCGGATTCAGCATAACTAAAATTAATTTGGTTAACGAAATCTTGACAGGAGCTGCATTAAGGCTTGTAAAGGCGGGATTTGCAGTTTATGGAATTGATAATCAAGGCCATGGAAAATCAGCTGGGCTTAAGGGTTATGTGCCTTCTTTTGATGATCTTGTTACAGATTGCACTGATTTTTTCACAAGTATTTGTGGTAAGTTATTTTTTCTTTTCTATATACTTTTCAGTTCATTGGATTCAACTCAAAATGTCATGTTTTCGCTTTTGACCAAGTCATGTAAGACTGAGTTAATAAAGTTGAATCAGGGTTTTGATTGGTTTTCTTGTTCTATAGGATGACTATGACCATATAAATCCATGACTTAATTAGTATTGTTTTAGTTTTTTATTTTTGTTAGAATAAAATAGAAAAAAAATGATCTATGGGTATTTTCAGTATAGATGTGTTTATTAATGGGTATTTTGATTTGTTTTTTTTTCAGAAAAGAAAGAAAACAAAAGAAAGATGAGAATATTGCTTGGAGAATCAATGGGAGGAGCAATGGTTCTCTTGTTACATAGGAAGAAGCCAGAGTATTGGGATGGTGGTGTGTTGGTGGCACCCATGTGTAAGGTGTGTGTGATCCCTTTTTTACTCGATCTCTTTTCTATTCCAAATTGGCAACTAACACACACATGTTGACTTCAATAAACAAAAGGTTAAAATTCTTTAAAGTTAAATTGTAACATATGATCACGTATATTTGAATAGTAATATTATAATTCAATTCCTCAAAATTTTACTCCGTGAGTATTAGACATGTAATATCCAAATTCTTACATGCAATGCATGAAAAACATGTCCAGCAGTATAAATGAAGAAAAGATTTATGGTCAGTCAACTCAAATTGATTGAATGTAAAAGTCAAATATGACCTTCAAAGATTTTGTGTAGGGTTGATAAGTTGTCATTTTCTTATTTAACCCTCTACCACCTTCATTAATTACATCGATTTTTTTTCATACTCCTTTAATATTTAGGGATACTTATGACATTTCACCACTTCAAGAAAAACTAAAATGGAAAACTTCCTACAAAGAAGTGGGTAATATCGTTTAAGGTCATTCTTCCGTAATACAGTAGAAACTCTATAAAATAATACACTTGAGACCACCAAAATTTATTAATTAAAAAAGTTATTAATTAATCGATAAATTAATAATTATTAATTTATATATTAATTAATATTTTATTAATTTATAGTATACAAATGGTTGGAAGAAAAATTCTCTATATATTAATTAATATTTTATTAATTATTGGTTTTACATTGCTGTATATCTATGAACGGTCCCAATTTGAAGTAAACCTCCAAAAAAAAAAAAAACAAAACCCCCCAAACCAAACCAAAAAAACCACAAAAAAAATACATTCAATCTCCACTTATTATGCTTTCTTGTGTTAAAGTATCACTTTAGGACTTTAAAAATATTTTCTATCTAATTAAACATAGTTCAAAATAGGTTAACACAAACAATCATACACACAACATGAACGCGTTTATTTGGAATTTATTAAGATGATATCGATGAAGAGATGATGAAGTTCTACATTGGAACCCCTCTTTCGCGGAATCGAAGCTATTAAAGTGGCAATCACATTTACAATTTCTTGTGAGCTATGGAGAAAACAACACAAGTAGTTCCCTATTACCATGCTATGGTAAATTGCATTATGAGGTATTATAGAGACGAGATTCAAGGGGGAAATTGATTTCAACAAAAAACAAAAGACAATTGAGTCATTTTTCAAAGAAAACTTCTAAATAAATTCATGTATATGCTAGTATATAAGGATTTAACTTATTTTATATTTTATATGGGGTCCTAAAGTAATTATCAGAAAATGTTTTATCTTATTAATTTTTAGCGAATTATTTAATTAGCATCCATATGCACCGAGTCGGGTTCCGGCAAAAAATATTATCATAGAGAGTTTATTAAATAATCGAGTATTAATTTATCGAGTTTCTACTGTACCTCAAATGTATCGGTTCGAACAATGACGTTAACGTTTTACGTCAATCCCCTGTTTTAAATAATCTTAAAGTAGGAAAAGCACCAGATGTTCCATTCGTGACTTATAAATGGAGATATTATCTTACTGACGAGATATATCCAGAATGGGATGTGCTTATGAAGTCTATTTCACAGCCAGAGTCAAATGATGTGAAGCGAATAAGATATAAGCAAGCGCATGAAGCAGCAAGAAAAGATGTGGAACGAGCGTTTAGCGTGCTAAAGAAAAAATGGATTATCGTAAGAACTCCTGCACGGTCTAGGAGTCTTAAAAGAATTACGCATTTGATGTACACTTGCATCATATTACATAATATGATTCGCAAAGAAAAAGGAAAGACAATCACTCTCGACTTTTATCCGAAGGAACAACATCGTGAAGATGATCTCGTAAAATCGGCACAAGATAGGCTACGAGTTATCAGAGAAATACACGATGAAGAAACTCATCTTAATCTTAAAGCCGATCTAGTGGAACACATTTGGCACCGAACAAATGCAAACTAGTTTACTGTAATTTTTTATCTTCCGTAATTTTTTTTCGTCTTTTCTTCCGTGTATTTTAATTTCCGTATTTTAGTTTGTAATGTTTTTAAAAAAAAAATATTCGGTCGCCTGTGCGGTCACCACTACGGGTGTTTGGTCACTGTGTGGTCTAAGAGAGAGAAAGCTAAGTTGGCGCTGACGTGACGGTGTCCTCTGCGATCACCACTACGTTTAGCCTAAGATAGAACGCCTCTCCAACCCTCATGTGTATTCACAAGGGATGCATATTGGATACCCCAACTTTTAAACATTTACTTTTGGATCCTTGTCATGAGTAAGATGTTGAAAAATGGTTAATAAGTCATCCTTAGACTTGAGATACAAACAAGTTCTGTATGTGTGGATATCACTTTTTAATTATAAGTCAAACGCTATCCTGAATGAGGTAATTATAAAGGCTATTATTGGAAGTGATGTGAAGTAGCATCCACAACACTTGTATTCAATAAAGAATTTGTTCCTCCACTTGATATGTGTAGAATGATACCATTGGTGCCTCTTCAGAATTAATCAGATAATTATATGGCCGTACCCAAAGAGTAATTCAAGATGATTCTTGATTACATTTGGTATATCTGAATTAATTTCTATAACAAGAATCTAAATGGTTAAACTATATGGAATGAGTTAGGATCCATATCCATGGTTTAACGGTATCTGAACAAAGGAATGATTATAGCAAGAGATACATAACCATGCTACTGATAGTATTTTTGAAACTTAATCTCAGACATTTCTAGTTTTAACAACGAATGTGAGTGTGGCTAGACGTTTCCGTCGTTAGTATATGGTCAGTCTGCTACTCCAACTCCCAAGTGGGAGCTGTTGGAATGTGGTTGTTAGATTAGCACATATACGACTAGAAATATGTGAGCCTATTGGGGGCACACACGTTAAACACATAGAGTATGTTTTTATACTTCACGTGATAACCCAAGGGACTAAATTGACACGAACTCAAACCACATGGAGCTATAGTAGCCGAACATGATATGGTTTAAGAGAGGGATGAGTTTGAGTTGGTTTAGGTGAGGAGGAGAGGTTTAGATAATGATTGAAATTAGTTTTCCTTGTTCCACAAGACTAGGGTTTTGAGTGCCTATATAAACACTCAACCGCTACCTAATAATTCATTCATTATTAAACCCTAAACCCTAAGAAAACTTCCGGTGCTCTCCTCTCTCACAAAATCCCTAACCGAACCCTAAAACCTCTTTAAGGTTTTTGGTTTTTCTACTTCCTAAGCTTCTGATTTTCGGTAAACCTCTCCAAGGTTTATTTGGTGCGATTTGATTCCCACAGATTTGAAACAAGCTCAAGGGTTACGGTTATAATCGGCTCTCCAAGGTGGAAAAGGTTCGAAATCACTAGGGCTAAGTCTTGGTGATTTTCGGTTCATTCTGACCTAATTCGGTTGAACCGAATTTAGTGGATAGCCTATGTTTTCTTCCTGATTTTCGGTACAGATTACAAGGGTGGTTTTAGGTACTTAATTCAGGTGTGTTTGTGTTACAAGTGTTGTTTGGGAATAGCGTAAAGTTAAGACTAGCATCTTGGCATACTTGGTTGACGTGTTCGTGTGAGCAACCGTAGAGGTGGTAACTTAACCACTAAGTTTTCAAGATCAAGATCCGGTGTTAGTTTATTGATTTTTATCATTAAACAGAAGGTTAGTAAACTACTTGTCTAATTTATATGTGTTAAACTATATGCTAAAACTAGATCTATTCCGCTGCGTATTCGTAGTTAATGGTTTAACTACTTTGTAAAATCCCAACAGTGGCATCACGAGCCACCTTGTTTTAGTAATATGGGTTACACGCTTAAAATTAAATAAAACGCCTAGTCACACGCCTAGATTTAATTTTTTCGCTAGATCCGCTACGTTTACTTTCTTTATTTATGTATTCTTGTAAATATGGCAATGATATGCAAATCCTTGCCATAATTAAATAAAGATGTAGATCTAGATCTTGAATATTTATTAAAGGTTAATATAGGTTAAAAAGAAAAGTAAAATTAACTTGTTAATTTAGTAGATTTGTTTCCTTTTTAATTATGTTTTTAAGGAAAGTGTATCACACTATTTTATAAAAGATCTCAATTTTTAAACATGGTAATAAAATCTTTTTGTATATGGCGAGTAGATCTTTTAAATATTTAGTTTGCTATTGTTTCCTTTTTCTGGCCATAAGACCTACTCAAACACTTCTTGTGATGAATGGGGTGATCTGGGCACATAGATGAAAACCTAGTCAGGGTCTTATGGTTCTCCAATTGGGGAAGACTCGTATGAGAACTCGGATACACTACATATTTACTTGTGTTTATTTAATGTCATCTTTTGTATTTGTCTGCCTATGTGCATAATTGTTTACTTGATTACTCATTTACACGCCTAATATGTATGCAATACTGACTAATACTTAGAGAGAAAGATGATGTTAAAACCAGTCTATTAATTACACGAGTAATACATGTTCATTGTGACTTGCTATTTGTTTCGTGAAAAACTTGATTTTTGAGAAAATTAATTAGACACTAAACTATAAAACTTGATTTCTTGATTAATTAAAACTGACATTATGAATCCATGGGAAGTACGGCTCACCCAATAGAACAAACTATAAGAGAAGTTTAAGGCGGACCTTCCTAAAGAATTCAGGTTTTTTATAAGCTTCGCGCTGATCTGTTTCTCCGCTTCTTTGTGCGTTCGATTGGAGTTACCGAGAACCTACGATTACTACAATGTCGTCTATAAAGTTTTTAAAATAAGTGCTACAAAGTTGTTTGCATGCCTCTTTGTACACGCTTTTGACACATTTTTATGAATACCATATATGAAAATTTTAAGTCTATGTCAGCCAACTAAGAATACGTACATTTGGCTTGGCCTCTTTGGTCAGACCTTAGGGTCATTCCAACCCACGGCAAAAAATTTCTCTCTGGTCAGATCTAAGGTTAATTTTTGCAAGTTCTTGTTTTGGTCGACTTAAATCGAGCATGCTTGGTCAGACCTCGGACTCGAGGCATAAGATGAGACAAAACATGTACATGACATTACTATATGATTTACTAAAGTCATGTGTCTCATAAATCTAAGAGTTGCATTAACAATGCAATTAACGCTTGTCGCTTACCTCTTGCCCTACTTGTTTACTCGCTGGTTAGACCTCCGGTAATAAGTGGGAGGTTAAGTTGGATCTTAGTCTTATTAGTAATTAATTGGGTAGTTAATTCTTTTATTAGTTTAATTATCGAAAATACTAAAAATGAACTTTCTATGTTCTAATTAATTGTGTTATTGCAACATAATTCGTAAACGTAAGTTTGTTTTTCTTAGAAGACAAATATAGTCTCTTTTCCTGGTTAGAAGAGTGAGACTTACTCCTATCTCTTCTCATTGGTTGACAAGAATAAGATAGGGTTATAATTGAATTTTTCCTTAATTAAATTTAAACTCACTTTCAATCTTTCATTACCTATTTTCAGGTTCTGAAATCTTTGAAAGATATATTACTTTATGTAACTAAAGTACATTTTGTCTATAGCTACCAAAATAATGACATCTTGCACTTGTCAAAACGATGTATGAGTTTTAAATGTTAATAAGAGGATTTCTCAATAAACAATAATGAGTAAAGAAAATTGCTAGAGGTCTTCTAGGTAAATTTTCTAGGACTCATTTCATTCCTTATAGTGCTAAACACCCTTGTGGCTGGGCATACCGATTAAGGAGGAATTGCATGCTAAAATGTTCAAGTTAATGAAAACATGAATGGCTAGTCCCTCATCTAGATAAGTAGAACTTCATATACTCTGTTCAATACCTAAGTACATTGCTACTTGAAGGCATTCTAAGAGAGTATGAAAGTAAATAAACCGCAATTTGCTTTCTACTAGTGATGCAACACTTACATTGTTGACAAATCTAGTGGGAGCTTTGCGTTTTATTACTGAAAAGACATTCATGTAATGTTGTCAAATTCAGTGGGAGCTACTAGCTTTATCTCTTTGTTAGTTACCCATATTATTTTTAGCTTGCTTTGAAATAATTCATTACTTTCCGAATATGAACATCCACATATTTAAAGGAAGATTGCATTTTATTCTATAAGATATCCAGTTGCCTTTCTGTGTGTTCCTTTCTAAAATGTTATCTATAGAATAATAATCCACAATTCCTTATTAAACGTTATTAATGCAGATTGATAAAAACAAACCATTCAACACAAGAACTAATCTGAAATTCTCAAGACGAGAAATTCTCTTGATCAAAGCAAAAGCTTTTATTATTATCAAAACTCAAAACATATCCCAATACAAATAAAAATACCCTATATTTATATGACAACTAGAATCAACCTAAAAAGATTAAATATTACTTTCCTATTTCTAAACACAAAATTGATTAAGAATATAGTTTCCTAATCAAAGTTTATTATACAAAAGGAAACCAAATAACTTCATTAAAATTCGAGATATTCAACAAAGTTGACATTGCAATCCAACGCCCTTGCATCATCCTCCCCTGCTTGAGAAAAACTCATCCTTGAGTTTTCTTCATCTTCACTCTCTCCGGAATATGGTGATAAATCGGACACATCGAAAGTAGCTGACACGTTGTAATGTACTAATAATTCAATCCTGTACTTGATTCTAAATACTTGTTGTGGTAGAAGCTCCATCACATTTTGAAATCTTGACTCAGCTGATGGTTTTGGATGAAGAAATTTCATCTTAGGAGAGTTGAAGAAAACCTTGGTTGCAGAAATCATAACATGTTTCTTTCCGTTCACTTCACTCTGCACTGAAACCTTATTTCCATCGCGGATCATGTTCAAATCCCTTAACAGTTTCTCGAGGTCATTTGGCATTGTTGCATCTGATCCTTGTTCACATCTGGTTTTGGAACTTGTTGATTTCTGTTTAATATCTTGTTTTTTTCTTGCTTTATATTTTCAATGGCTTGAAACTCAATGCCTTGAACATATATGGCACTGCTACCACAGTAGTATCGCGAAAAGCTCTCTAGTGAAACTTCATAAACAATAACTTCCTTCTGATTCAAGAACCGGCATAATTCTATCGTTATCCACCCATTATCATCTCTATGTTTTGTGAAATATGCACATGATGTTTCACTCCCCGTTTTGTACTTTAGGTTAACATATATCGGGTTACTAGAAACTTTTCTAGGATCACAAAACTTAAAGATTAAATGAACCCCGTAAACAATATCCCTAGATAAATTTTTTGTTTTTATCTTGATTTGGATCTTTAAATTTGTCATATCCATCATTTTCGCCACTCTGTGAAACCTTGATCTTTGAATATATCTCCACTTATGTGACGTGCTGTTTCCATATTAAAACATTGTTGCGGATATCATTGCATTGCGTTTCCCAGTCTTGCTTAGTGAAAACCATACTTTTCCTTCTTGAAGGAACATGCCATCAAAAAGCATATTGTAGAGATCCTTTTTCTTGTTGATAGAGTAGATTCTGGAGGTTTTTGACATATCTATTATTTCTCTGTAGTTTCTAGGCAGCAGCAGCGGAACCAACACCTCCTGCTCGTGATCCTCGTGATGTAGAGACGATTGAAAGGCTGTAGCAGCGGATCCAAGAACTCGAGTTCCAGCATTTCCAGCAGGACTCGCCGGCAAAAGAGATAGAAACTGAGTCTAATGTCTGGGACGATGGGTCAGAGGGCGTCAATCCTTTTGGCTGAGGAAACCCTTTGTTGACAAAGGAAACCGAATCAGAACCTATAATCTGGGATATATGGGATGAGGAGGAGGAGTATCCATTTGTTAATGAATATCCAAGTTTTAAAGAAGAACTTATCATGTTTGTGGAAGATGACTCGTGTCCTGTTTATGACATTGAAAATGAAGAAGAAGATGACGACAAAGATAAGGTTGTATATGTTGATCATATTAACCAAAATGATTTAAATGGATCATTAGATAATGACAACTACTCCTTGGGGTACAAGTTGGACACTAAAGCTTGGGAGGTGGACACATTAAGAGGACATGTAAACAATGTGTCATGCGTTATGTTCCACACCAAACAGGATATAATTGTTTCTAACTCGGAAGACAAAAGCATTCGGGTTTGGGACACGACCAAACGTAGCAGTATTCATACATTCCGAAGAGAGCATGACCAATTTTGGATTCTTGCATGTCATCCGGAGATGAATCTTTTTGCAGCTGGTCACGACAGTGGTATGATCGTATTTAAGCTTAAAAGAGAAAGACCCGTGTAGAAACCGTAGAGGGGGGAGGGGGTGCATACGTTTCCATTTAAAAACTTTAAATCTTTAGTATCAAATCGCCAATCAAGTTAGACGTAATATGAGAAGTGTCGATAATAGGTTTTACAACAACTAGTACATATCTTAATAATACAAACTCAACCACAATATTAACTACAAAGTAGTACAATACCTTAACTAACAATACACACACAACAATTCACACAATCATAAGCACAATGCAAGTATATAAGTAAAGCGGTAAATGTAAAGAAATAAGTAAAGCGAAAGGTAAAAGAAAATGCAAACCGACATGGTGATTTATAGTGGTTCAGTCACGAAGCTCCTCTTCGCCCTACTCCACTTCCCGAGTATCCAACTCGAGAGTTACTTCACTAATCAACAAGCTCCCTTTCGGCGGAGAAAACCTTATACCAATGCTTACATTATTTTCCGACACTAAGCTAGATGTCGAGTTCTTCTTCGGGTACAACCAAACCTGTTATGTTTTATGGCCCAACATAACAAACCTTGTGTTTTATGGCCTAAACACATAAACCGCGTCGCTTACATTATTTTCCAACACTAAGCTAGATGTCGAGTCCTAATCTTAGCTAGAACCAATCTACCACTTCACCAATGTATTTTAAGGCCTAAAATACTAACCAACCCACAATCAACCCATCCAAATATATACATCATTTTCTAAAATATATACACATTGGATCTACACACTACTAAAGATTGGAAGACATGGACTCGATCTATATGTAACAAATGTTACAAATAGACTAACTAGACTACATAACTTCGGATCTTGAAGATGACCGAAGTTCTTCTCTTGCACTTGAGGAAAGGAGGAAATGATAGAAGATTTGATCACATTTAAACAAGATTAACCAAGTTGAATGATCAAAGATTTAGAGAGATTTAGTGAGATCTAGAGAGAGAAAGAACTGAAAGAAAATCGTGCAAAAGGGTTATGAAAATAGTTGGAGGTGACCCACTATTTATAAATCTGAAAAACAGCCTATCAGAACGCGTCCAGATAAAAAGGGGCCGCCGATATTTAAGGGGGTCCACGGCCTATTTAAGGACCTCCCCGACTACACTCCTGTTTTTTCTTTTTATGGAGACAAACTTTGTTTGGTAAAGTATAAATGTATTGGGGAAAAGAACCCAATTTTGATTTTGAAATAATTAGCACAAGAAACATTTCATATAAAATCAAAAATAATATGTCTAATTAAGTTTAAAAAAAGTTATTTTGTTACATTTATAAAAATGTAAAGTTTAAGACAAAAACTTATTTCTTTGATCATCCTACAAGTTTAATGCTTGTTTGTACATACCTTATGTGATTTACGTCGGGTGTAAACCAATGTCCGTCTTGATGCATACTTGAGACGTCGAGAGATGTTGATGCATGTATGCATTGATGATTTGTGATTACGAGTAACTTGCGCACTTTACGTTACGTATTACAAGTCACATGTTTGTCATCACCAAAACATAAAGAGATCGTATAGATTAAATATCGTAATATTTGCACTAACAATCTCCCCCTTTTTGATGATGACAAACTATGTAAACTATAACACATAGTAAAGTTTAAAAGTTACTCGAAAAGTTACTCGTTTACACTTCCTTCTCCCCCTTTTGTCGAAGCAAAAAGGTATTATGTGGATATGAGAAGAAGATATGAGAACATGGTATGTGCTCCGGGTATATACGTTGGAGGAATGAGAAGAAGATAGGTGCTCCGAGTATATAGGTTTGAGGAGAAGATATGAAAAATAAAGGTGAAGGTGATTGTGTGTTTCTTGGATAGTTTAGAAAAGGTCATGAGATGTGAGAAGTAGGCAAGACAAGAGGGTAGGTTAAACGAGTGTATAGAGTTGATAGGAAATGAGGAAAAAGGTAGGTGATCCAAGTATATTGGTTGGAGGAATGAGAAGACAACATAAGAAATAAGGTTGAGGTAGTTTTGAAGTGGAGGAGGTGAAGTATTTGGAGTACGAATGAACCCATCATCATATTTGACAATCCCCAATCCTATCTTCCTATAAAGGTGGGCTTGCATCATCCTAGTGAAGTCTTCTATCATCACGGTTTAAACCATGTCAACACCCCGCAAAGCGAAAGCACGAGGTGGAACTTCAATGGATATCATTACAACACAATAGGCGTCTACTATAAAGATACCTAAAAGTAAAAGAAAAACATTCACAGAGTACAACTATGTGTCATAATACAATACCCAACACAAGATAAAGATTCTTAGCATATATAAGTAATGTCATACACGGCAAATTGCATAAAACCACATAAAAATAATCAATCCGCAGACATAAATCATCCAGCAGAACATAAGTCTAAAAATAAAAAAAAGAAGAACTCTCCACAAGCCATCAAGGTCTCTCTAGCCACTTCTCCTAGCATCATTAGTTTCAATCTGATCACCTGAAAATGATGCTAAAAAACGTCAACATAAAGTTGGTGAGAGTCATAGGTTTAAGACACAAATTAAAATTTATCCAACCAATTACTGTGATAAAAGAAAACACTGCATGGAAATAAACGAGCTATCATACAGGCTAACATGCAAAACAACAAACCAATCACATTTGGGTAGGAACGTTACCCCTGATCCCAACAATCCAAAGGGCAGGGCGTGCCCACGACCCAAGTCATGACTCCACTTGATCACATCACAACACATCAAAAGAGGCAGGAACGTGCCCACGATCCAAGCCAACCCGGCTCCAATTGATCCATACACATAATAACCACGTAAAGTCCATGCATTTTAGACAACCAATTATCACAGTAATCAAATCATTTCAACATTTCAAACCATTTACATCATCTTCACCCCAATAAAATCATAAGAAAAGAGGGGCTATGAAACTCACCTGATCGCGCAGCTACAAGTAACACAAACTCCTTCCTTAAACTATACACAACAAAAGCTCAAGTTACCAAACGGTAAAGCTAAACGCTTATAATCCATCTATCACAGTCCTAATGAGGACTCATATCAGTCTATACTAAATTAAAGACTCTCTACCATCATTTTATATCTTCATTATATCTTTTATTTACTTTTTGCTTTTATTTTAAACACTTACAACTTTCTGCTCAATGCAAGAATTTTTACCCAACATAGACACGACCCAAAAAAACCCCTACCAAAACACATCCATAATTCCCACCAAAATTCACACATGACCCTACATGTGTATATTAAGTTCCCTCAGAAGCTCATGCATCCATTAAATGCATAAGTATACCTTTGAAAATCAAACTTACAAATTGGTCACTTTCAGATTCTGATTGCACACTAAAAAGTTTCGACTTTTCTCAAAACCAACTTATCTAATTAACCTTATCCCTTATAGGGTTTTCTTAATAGACAGTATGAAAGTTTACTTTTTTGTAAAAAGGTATTAATTTAAAACACTTCTAAGTAGGGTTTTCACCACACTTATGTGACTCAAAATTCGTCTGAAAACACAGTTTTGACAACGAATCTTGTAACCATTATTTAATTGACTTTCCTACCTCAAAAACTGTTGAGGCCAGGAATTTTTTAAAAATAATATATTCAAAATGCTTGAGTTTAAAAAAAAAATTAATCACGTCATTATGCATACATCATCATGGAGAAAAAAACGTCAAATCAATCTGACCTAAATTCTGCTCATCTATAACACATCCCAATTCATGCAAACCCTAACCTAAAATTGCATGGATTCCTCCCTAATTCAAATCTAATTAACATATTAACATTAATTACATAATAAATCTGTATTTTTATTAAACCTAAATCCATCATAATTAAACTATAAAAAAAATTAAAAGATTTAAAGAGGTTTAATGTAATTACCTTTGATTACAAGCACCTAAACAAACACTCTTGATTGATCTTGAACCTTGCTCTTGAGAATGATCTTCCTAGGGTTTTGAGGAGTTGAAAACTCACGACACACAACAACAAGGGGAGAAAAAAATGAAGTCTAGGTTTTATATATTCTAACCTAATCCTAATTCAACTAGAATTTGGTTAATATTAAAACTTTTTTTTTCTTCTTTTACTATTCACGAACTTACTATTCACCTATATAATTTTTTTAACTAATAATTAACATTACCTTAAGTTTCTACAAAAACCTAAGTTATTTTAACTATACTTTTTTATTAAAACGCAATAAACCGTACTTTCTAAAAATAACATTTCATTTCTAAATTCACCTGCTATTTATGGAAAGTTTGATACAAACTTCCATATTTCAACCATATCATTCCTTCCTAAAGCCACTCACACATATTTAATAAATGCCAAAACCCTCAAAACCAAAGATCGACGTAGCAAAGCTTGCAATACGCGACCTATTTTCTAACATTCTACACTCAAATTAAAATACTCCACATAACTTCATACACATGCCCATAAAAAGGATGACCATAAAATCCTAAGATGATTCCCTGCATGCATGATTACTTCACATAACAAGCAAAACGATCACATAGCACGCAAACACATAAAAATAAGCACAAAAGCTAACATCTAAGGCATAAGCTAGCCTGCTCTACCTCGGTTGTCACAAACCAACTCTATACTATTTACCGACATATCTCCTAGCTCCCCCTTGCTCATTTCATCCCCATGAAAATTACATTCCTTGAAAAGGGACTCTAGCAGATCCATGGATCAAATAAATTACCATCAAAACTCAAGACGTTCTATGAATTCAGTTTAAATGAGTAGGACGCTTGTAAGTGCTCCCCCTCGATGTAAACTCTCCCTTGTTTGGGGCACCAATGAATTAAGATATGGATGTGTTCTATAAAACAAAGTTAGTAGACAAGTGCACATATATATGTAGCAAGATATTATTGGGAGACTAGACATGCATTTTATGTGTTAGTATTCTAAAGTATGACACTTTAAGAGAAAGTTAGAAACTAGATACATGCAATCATTATTTTAAAATCAACAATCTAAATGATATAATTAAAAGACTCAAGACATATGTTTAAGGACAAAGATAAGACCAACTTTTAATAAACGAGAATGAGATTCGTTTATTGATTGACATAAAAATATTATGAAAATGACCTTTTAAAAGTAGATGAATGACATTTAATATCTTGGCGAAATATGTCAAAATAATTTAAAAGGATAAAAAGAAAAATAAGACAAGGATGGAGACGATGTGCTCTTGGATGTGAATGAAAATGATTCCATAGAGCAGAGAAGTGGGAAAGGATGAGCGATACTAAATAAGGAATGTGTTGACGAGAGGTTGAAAGAAAAGATTGATATATCGTTTGCACTAACAATTTGTGCATATGATCCTATCAAGACAAAAGTGGATGATTGGGAATTCAAAGGTTTTTTTTGGTGTTTTGTTGGTTGACAATGTTAAGGAACAAAGGTGGGATGTGAAATGAGGTAGTTCTTTCATGGTGGAAGAATAATGAGAGACTCAACAATGTGGTGACTCAATAATACTTGAAGATTGAGTATCTTCTTTATGTTCTTCACTTTCTTAAAAGTGGCTAGTTTAGCGAAGGAGTGACATTTGCATTTCACAAATTACTTAAATATTATGGATGAAATAATTAAGTTAGGAGAGATATAGGAGGAATTTTAATAGTAACAAGACTATTAAAAGAGAAGAAACGTTTAGACGTGAGAGGAAACATTAGAGGATATAAGACTTGTTAAAAGTGAAGAGGAACGTTTAGAAGTGAGAAGAAACGTCAGAAGTAAAAAAGACTATTAGAAGTGAGACGACTATTAGGAGTGAGAAGACTATTGAGAAAGAGAGGAACCATTTAGAAGTGAAAAGACCATTCGAGGTGAGAAAATAGGTTTACAAGAAGTGAGGACCAAGATGTGAGGGGATTTGTGAGTATGACAATTGTGAGAATTGGGTTTGAGAATAAGACGCATTTCATGATGAAATTTACTTTACTATTGACACAATAAGCAATGATGCATATGAGAATTAGGATATGAGGATGACCCATTGATCTATAAAGAGATATTGGGTATAGGTTTTGGTGTGGAGTAGACGTCAGCTCATAGCAGAGGAGATGAAGAGTTAAGAACAAAAATTAAATGGTAATACAAGCTGCTGCCGGCGGTCCCCGATATAACTGGGGGCCGCCAGAATAGGTCTGGGGGCTGCCGCACCACCAACAGGAAAGCAGTTAAGGACTTGATGAATTTTGTGAGAGGAGTGACATTTTAATGTGTATTTCGCTAATTAAAAATACTTAAAGTACTTCGAATGAAGTATTTAAGTTGTCACGACGCATGGAATAGAAAATAGACTAGAATCGAGACTAGTAGAAGAGAAGAGAACAATTTATGAAATGTGTTCCATCATTCCTAAACCTTGACGAAGATAATTTAACAGCTCACACTTGAGGGGTAAAGAAAGAATGTCGACGATGTTATCTTCAGACGCAACCTTTTCGATGGAGTTGTTTCCTTTTGGACATTGTCCCGAAGGAAGTGGTGACGTATCTTCGGTGTGTTTCGTACGCGAAAATAATAATAATAATAATAATAATAATAATAATAAAGAAAATAAATGAAGATAGAGACGACGAGCTTAACAATGTCAAGATGGATGGTTGTTAGCGTACGCTAAACTATACTAAAAAAGTTATGTAGCTCTTCTTGAGCATTACGAATGTTCATAAAACAATCACATGACGAGGTATACGATTTTCTTAAAAGTGGTAGCAGAAATAGTGGAGGAAAGAGATTAGCCATCTCTATGGTTGAAGAGGAGTGGTTGAGTGAGAAGGAAGAGGCGTGATCGAAAGACAAAGAATGTTTTCGTCGAAGAGAGATAATGTTTTCGTCAAATAAAAAAAATGTTTTCATCGGAGAGAAAGGATGTTTTCGTTGAAGAGAAAGAATGTTTCGTCGAAAAGAAAGAATGTTTTTGCCGAAGAGAAAATAATGTTTTCGTCGAAGAGAAAGAATGTTTTCGTCGAAAAGAAAAGAATATTTTCGTCGAAGAGAAAGAATGTTTTCGTTGAAGAGAAAAGAATGTTTTCGTTGAAGAGAAAGAAAGAGCGTTTTCACTTATGTTGTTAAAAGGTTTGAATAGGGATTTTCGGATATGACCTTTAAAGTTTGCGATTACAAGTTAAAGATACTTGAATATTTCGGATGAAATATGTAAGTTATCAAACCTACTTAGAGGAGCGTTAGATTTGTATCTAACCTTTTCTTGACGAAAGGGTGGATGATTTGGAAGAAAGCGAGATAATGATTAAAGAAGTGTGTAAGTGAAGACTCTAAGAAATTTAATACCATTTTGCGTCTCTTTTGACTTTTTAGATTTGTGACACGGACGCGAAGAAAAATATTTATAGTGTGAGAAAATATATACCTAGATACATAAGATATATAGATATAAGCATGCAAGTTTATCTAAGTATGCATCAATACAATAATCAACAAGATTAATATATAAGACTATATGACATTTAAATATTAATTGTCATACATTAAACTAACATAGTGTAGGTGCACAATTAACACGTAAATCATGTAAAATGACGCATACAAAACATGATAATTTCAAATGCAATCATCATGTAAAATATGTTAGCATTTAGCACTTAGGAGCATGTGTTATTTAGATAAACTAAGAGATATTTTATCTAAATTGCTAGAAAAAGACAAACGCTTTTACAACAACATGTATTCAATAGCTAGGCAAATAAACGTTGAGCATTAAGATAAATATGAAAGCATATAATTACATTACGTGGGAGCACGTTATCATCTTGAAGCTTCAAAGCACATATGTGAAATGCATGTAGTCGAGACTGACTAAGCAGAAACCTAATTTCTACTTGCTTAGTGTGCACTCTTAATGAAATACAAAGTCTATCGATGTAGACTATCATTAGACATATATAGGAAGATCCATTTAATCAAATTAGAGAATGAATATGAGACTATCACTAGTGGTGCTCAATTCAGGCTAAACATGCCCATTTTTACGGGTTATACCATGAACCCAACTTCATTCTTGGAAGAAATTCAACCGTTAGGTCAAATTGAATTTCTGGTGCAATAGATTCTCCAATAGTCATTCTCATGTTAGACAAAATAGAATTCCTATATTTGTCTAACGAAGTGTAGCAAAGATAAAATTTATATTATCTTTACATAGAGGACTTAACATGACTCAACTAATATGCTTTAATTCCGGTTTGCATAATCTTAATCAAGATGTGTGGAATTTTAAGGTTAAATGAGAGAGCAAGCATGTTGTTGTAGGTATAAGAGAGAATAAGGCATCTAGAACCTAAGAATATGCTTAAGAGTGACAATAAGTGTTCAAAGAATGGACCTTTGCATGTCTTTTATGAAAGAAATCCAATTAAGGTTATTTTACCTCAATAGATCTTGTGAATATTTCTTTGTATAAATAATGATGATTTACTAAATGTTAGTTACATGTATGTTTGACTTTCATGCAAGAGTTTTACAAGAAGAAGATGTTTAAATCAAATGCCACATGGCGGATCTACCTAAATCAAAGATGAATATAGGACGAAGGATCCATCGATCCGTGGAGGTGCCAAATTCAGGCAAGGATTAATTTTCTATTATTAGGTTATTAAGAGAAACTTATATAAGTAATAAGGGTTCTCGGTTTGATTTTTCAGAAATGACATCTAAGTCTTGCTTATCAAGTTGGAGTACTTATAAGTTTCCCGATAAAAATTCATAAGTAGTCAATCCTACTTAGAGTGTGTTAAGTTTAACATGTATAATTTGACCATAGCTAATACACAACATTTGAACACTTTAGACTCAATGAAACATCTTCATTGCAAGTGTGAATTGCAATTCGATGACTAATCTTGTTGTCTTGCAATCGACTTCGTGATTTCATGTAATATCCGAGGATGGTTAAACATGTAGACACGGAAAGATATCTATGGTCATTTAATTGATATTTCCATGATCTAGATAAATCCTAGTCTCGATTTCATGTTCATATTTTAATTTTGTAAATGTGAGATTGATTATCGTTTGAATAATAATCATCTTCATATTCGAAATCCTCTTACGATCACTTATTGAAAGAAAGCACGATAATGGTTTGTGGAATATGTTCAATTTTTCCTAATCCTAACCTTAGATGGTTAAAGGGTTCTCATTTGGTGAAGAAGAAATATTATGCTTATTTGGTAAAGTAAGAGAGAGTTTTGATGAGAAGTAGTTTGAATTCTGAGTTGTGCTTTTGAATTGTTTGAGCAAAGTTACATATGTTGTGCATTTGCTCATGTTTGGCTTTTCGGAAACAACGACTTTACCAATTGCATTGCAAGGTAAATTACTTGAGTATTTCGGATGAAACATTCAAGTCGTCAATCCTACTTCATTGTGTATTTTATGCATATATTTGCCAAATATTTGGAACACAACTATTGGACAAGTAGACTCAATATGACATCATTTACACAAGTGTGAGTTATGATCCGATGCATATTCTTATCGTCTTGGAAAAGGATGTCGTTATTTTCATATCAATCGAGTGTGATTGAGTATGTAGGTTTAAGATAATATCTCTTGTTATATTTTGATATTATCTTAAAGATAGACAAATAAGAATCCTATTTCTTGTTCATACTCGAAAACTTGTCAATTAGATTCGATAATAACATCAATCATAGTTTGAATAATGAGTTGATATATATTAGAAATCTTTCTTGACCCTCACGAACACTCTTTTTAAAAGAAAACAAATAAAGATTTTCATGGTGTGTTCCATTAATCCTAAGACTAGTTATAAGATGAGGTTGATGAATAATGACAAGTTAATTTCTTACTTCAAGATTGTCATATATTTTGCTTGTGCGAAAAACTATTTGTTGATATGTATAGTATGCATAGTTTTTGACATTTTATGAGTATATAAATGATTTTTCTAGCCATTTTTATACAACACACATCTTTTGTAAAACACTATATGTTTATAAAAAGAATATAATTATGTGTGTGTGTGTGTTAGAACAATGCAAACACAAGCAAAGTTTGAAAATATGTTTTCTTTTATTTAATTACCAATGTATTAATACACTCTTTTATTTTGTTTAACCAACCCAATGTCAAACACCGCAAGATGATGAAAAGATTTAGACATCTTGTTAGAAGAGAGTTGATGTGTTGGAGATATTTTGGTGATGGGTTTTAATATATGATCTTATGATATTATTTTTCTATACACTTGACAAACTATTGAATTCTCATTCCTAAATGGGTTACTACTCTCAAAATGATCTACAAGATGTTTATGTAACACTTGTAGATATATTGATTTATGCCTATATTCAATGCACAAACAATTTTGCAACTTAACTCAAGAAATCTATCCTATTAGGCATAATCCGGAAAACTAGTAACATACAAATAGCATACATGACACATGTGTTTAAATATATAATTAGCTCAATTACAAATAGTAATGATTACTTATTAATATCTATTAACCAAGTTGAAACAAAAGTAAATACACATAATAATCTAGCATACAGATAAGGATATTCGTCGTTGTTTTGTGTATTAGATATAACGATGTATACTTAGCTTGATTTGATTTGAAAATAAAATAATTCCTCCCCATTTCAAAAATTAATTAAGATCATATTTTGAAAGGACAAATACACTATTTTTCAAAGATATATCAATAGAAATGCTCGACTCAAAGGAAAATGTAAAATACAAGTTTTACATTAAAACGAAACTCAAAGTTTTGACCACTATGTAGTAATTTGCATTTTTGACTTAATTAGGTTTAGAATGAAGACTTGGAAGTATTTTTAAATAAAAGTAGACTCAATTATTTTCGAAATGACGGGTGGCACGACTTCTACGGACTTACGGTTAATTTTATATAATTTTCGAAGTTTGCCAAAATCTGCTGAAACAAACAGACGGCCCCCAGATATATTTGGGGGCCGCCCTAGCATTTATGAGACCGTCACCAGAGACCCAAAAACACGTTTTTAGTATAAAATCATTTAGTGACTTAATATAGGGACGTAGGACTTCAGAAAGTAGTTTCAATACATGAAATACGTGTTTTAGACTTTATTTATACTCTTACGACTTAGACAGTCAAGTTAGACGTAAGGGGGGGGGGGTGAATATATTTCCATTTAAAAACTTTAAATCTTTAGTATCAAATCGCCAATCAAGTTAGACGTAATATGAGAATTGTCGATAATAGCGTTTCTTCAACAAATTGCATCATCTCTTAATTAATTCTAACTCAAAAATCCACATAGTAGCTACAAAGTAGTACAATACCTTAACTAACAATATATACACAACAATTCACACAATCATAAGCACAATGCAAGTATAGAAGTAAAGCAGTAAATTGTAAAGAAATAAGTAAAGCGAAAGGTAAAAGAACCTAATGCAAAACCGAACACGGGATTTATAGTGGTCGATCATGTAAGCTCCTCTTCGCACTAATCCATCCTTCCCGAGTTTTCACTCGAAGAGACCTAATCAACAAGCTCTCTTCAGCTGGAGAGAAACCTGTATACATGCTTTATTAATTTTTTCGCACTAAGCTAGTTGTCGAGTTCTTCTTCGGGTTTTCCAAACCTGTTATGTCTTATGGGGCCAACATAGACAACATTGTGTTTTTATACCTAAACACTTAAATCTGTGTTGCATTACATTATTTTCGACCACTAAGCTAGATGTAGTGTCCTATTGTTAGCGATACCAATTACCATTCCACCATATGTTTTTTTAGGCACTAAATATACTAACCAACCACATTAATCAACCCATCCTAATACTTTACATCTATTTAGATAACACACTAAATAAAGATTGGAGACATGGACTCGATCTTTATGTAAAAATAATGTACAAATTGGACTAAACTAGAACATAACTTCGGGTCTTGATATGACCGTAGTGTATCTTATTCTTGCACATTGATCGGAAAAAGGAATGGATAGAAGATTTGATCACACTTTAAACAAGATTAACATAGTTGAATGATCAAAGATTTAGAGCGATTCTTGTGAGATCTAAAAAGAGAACAGCAACTGAAAGGAAAATGTACATTTGGGTTATGAAATTAGTTGAGGAGACCCACTATTTATAGGAGCCTGAAAAAAGTCCTGTAAGGAATTGTCGGTTCCTTATCTATATAGGGGACGCCCGGCCTATTTTAAAGGACCCGCCAGGACAGACGCTACGTGTTTTGTCTTTTGTGGTGACAAAACTGTCTGGTAAAAGTATAAATGTTTTGGGGGAAAAGAATTCTGAGTTTGATTTTAGAAATTATTAACACATAAAACTATTTCTTTTTATAATCAGAAATAATTTGTCTAATTAAGTTTTAAAAATGTTATTTTGTTACATTTATAAAAATTATTAAAGTTTAAGACAAAAAAACTTATTTCTTTGATCATTACCTCAAGTTTAATGCTGTTTGTTACGTACCCATTATGTGATTTTGTCAGGGTGATAAACCAATGTCTGTCTTGTTGCATACTTGAGACGTCGAGAGATGTTGATGCATGTATGCATTGATGATTTGTGATTACGAGTAACTTACGCACTTTACGTTACGTATTACAAGTCATATGTTTGTCATCACCAAAACATAAAGAGATTGTATAGATTAAATATCGTAATATTTGCAATAACAACCCGCCTATTTTGTAAGCGGTGATTATATGTTCTATGCTAAAGATCGATTCTTGGAATTCTACGACTTTTCAACTCAAAAAGAAACACAAGTGAGCCAGGTAATGCTACTCTTATATGCTAAAGCTAATGCTAATGCTATTGGACGTACCATCATTGTTGCAAAGGAGTGGATACAAAAGTCTGGTCAAGAAAATAATCAATTTCGGACAAAACTTGATGTTCTTTGTAATCACAAGCATGAAGATATTATAAGTCTTGCAGGCTATTGTGATGAACAGGGTGAAACAATTATTGTTTACAAGCATGTGTGGAATGGTAGTCTTGATGAACATCTGAACAATTTGAATCTGACATGGATTAAACGGATTCATATATGCATCAATGTTGCAAGTGGATTAGAATTCCTTCATGGAGGTGGTGTAACCCAAAAGAAGTTGGTGCATGGGAACATCAAAAGTGCCAACATTTTACTAACTGCTGACGGGAAGGCCAAAATTTCTAATTTTGAATTCTCGTCCTTAGATTCGTTACATCAGCACATGGATCATGTCAGCGATAATGCTTATGGTACATTTTCCTACCTTGATCCAGAGTATGCCATATCGGGTTTCTTAACGGATAAATCAGATCTATATTCATTTGGTATTATTTTACTGGAGATTTTATGCGCAAGATTGGTGTAGGGAAAGGGATGTGAGGATTATTTTCAATCTTTAGGTCCTTTGGCCAAAAGACGCTTTAAAGAAGGAAATTTTAGTGAGATGGTCTTTGAGGGTATAAAGCAAGAAATCGTGCCAGAATCATATTCCAGTTTTGTAAATATTGCCTATGAATGCTTACGTGATGTTGGCTATAAGCGACCAGAGGCAAGGGAGGTGGTATTACAACTTAAGAAGGCATTAGAATTCCAAGAGGATAAAGAAATCTGGGAACCCATGCTGCCTAGAAACTATAGAGAAATAATAAGAATTGTCACAAAACCTACGGGTTCTACTATATCAACAGAAAAAGGATTTTAACAGGGATGCTTTTGATGGCATGTTTTTCAAGAGGAACAATACGGTTTTTCACTATGCAAGATGGGTAAGGCAAATGCAAATGATATCACGCAACAATATTTTCATAGATAGCAACAGCATGTCACATTAGTGGGGTGATATATTCAACTGTATTAAGTTTCGCAGCTGAAAGGTGGTGGGCCCATAACCCACAGGTCCCAGGATCGAAACCTGGCTCTGATACCAAACAATGCAGATTGATAAAAACAAACCACACAATACAAGAACTAATCCAAAATTCTCTTGATCAAAGCGAAAGCTTTTATTATTATCAAAACTCAAAACCATAATCAATACAAAGAAAAAGACCCTATATTTATTAGACAAGTAGAATCAACCTAAAAAGATTAATATTACTTTCCTATTTCTAAACATATAATTGATTAAGAATATAATTTCCTAATCAAAGTTTATTATAAAAAAGGAAACCAAATAACTTCATTAAAATTCGAGATATTCAACCAAATTGACATTGCGATCCAACGCCCTTGCATCAGTTATGGTTCAAACTTTATTGTCATTTCTATGGACTATACTTCATATTGTTTTTACAATCCGAGCATTGTCGGATTACTTATATACATTAGACTAATGTTGTTACGTACACAAGTGAGAGACATTCTTAAGTGTGTGTATGGAACAACATATATCAATATAATTATTGGTTTTTCTTGACGTCCAGGTAAGAAGCTATATAATTCTACTAGGGACTTAAAAACATCAGATTGTTTTTTGCCCTTTACATTTAAATGTACAGATATTAGTATTAAGCTACTTGCACATTGACTACATGTTTTTGTTAATTTAATCATGGATAAACTATATAATATAATTATGAAGTATTAAATTAAACGTGAAATTTAATATTGAATCTATGAGTTTGAAGTTCATAACTACTTAGTTTAAATAATGTTGTTTTGCTTGTTAACACATAATTATAAAGTCCTTGATTAATCATGACCTTCATAACATAAAGTAAAGTAGTAAAATTGTGTTGTTCTTTTGTTAACACAGGAAACATGATGTACTTGAATTATTCTGTGACTTGTAACGTAATACTTGACATGTTGTGTTTTCTTGTACAAACACCATTACATAGAGTTATAGTGCCATTCAAAGAAATATACGTTATAGAATATGCACTTGGTTTTGTTAATTACCCATGTATTCAATTTGGCTTTGACCAAACTTGACCAGTATTTGATCCAAACGAGAATTAAGATATATAAGGAATTCTTTTTTCTTTTTTTTTTTTTTTTTTTTTTTTTATGATATAGTCTCACAATTCTAATACTCATGAATACATCGCATTATTATGGTATGTCTAATGTGTTGAAATAAACTTTATTATATTGTTTGATTTCTGATAACTTTAATTGATCTACCTCCATAAATATATTTAAAGGTTTAGAAATTGGTGTGTGTGTCACGGGATACAATCAATTTCAGTTCCAACCCTATCAAGGTACTCAAGTCATTAATTTATTTATGGATTGGATGAATCCCTATTATGTTTGATTAAAGTTCTAAATATTTGTTATATATTTATGGAGCAATAATTATTAAACAAGCTGAAGTTGAGATACTGTAAAGGTGTTGTGTGTTTCACTTAAGAACAATCTATTGTTGCTTAAATACTTGGTATTTAGAGAATTATCTCTACTTACAAAAGTAAGTGGGAGTATCCATAGATCTTGAAGATATTCAAGAACAAAATACATAACCTTCTGAATTCACTTGCTGATGTCATACTAAGGTTAAACATGTAAATGTAGAACCAAAGTGACTCTCATTCATAAATTCGCAAGGATGCCTCATCAATAAAGTGATATTTTAAATCAATGCTGACGATTATAAGTTAGATGGTCATAGTAAACCTGCTAACTAATAAATATGAATTATCACGTCTTGAATCTGATAAATATCTTAGAGTTGTGAATGAAAAGATGCAGTCCTTAAAAGACAATCAATGTTTTGATATTGATTGATCTTTCACCAAACAGTAAAATGTAAGGTTAAAATGAGTTTCTTTTAAAGAAAGGCTCATAAAGACTAAATTGTATACATATTAATGCCTCACTGATGATAAGAGTTTTTAATCTTACTCAAGTAATTAACTATGATTAAATCTTTCTTTTCTACACGCATTAATTATATAAAGATAACTAATTTTCATACAGGTTTTCTTAAATCTGACATATGGCGAATTAAGGATCATAATTCTTTCCTTAATGATTACCTTTGCGATGTCGATATGTAATCAAAAGGGGTTATGAGTTCATATTTGCGATATGGCAATTAAGTTTTATAACTCTTTTCTTTATGATTACCTTTGCGAGGACGGTGTGTAATCAAAAGGTTATGAGTTTAAAATAATCTTTATAAAGTATACAAGATAATAGAATCCAAGTGTGGATTGGATCATGCATCTAGGAGCTGAAATCTTACGTTTAATTATAATATGATTTTTGATTAAATTAAGATAACTCCTGAGTACACCTGACATCAAGTGGGAACACTACATTTTTTCCTTAAAATTCATATGTTGTGTAACATAATGAAAGCGTCATTCCATCTAAGATAGATGTTAATCCTTAAGATTGGAATGGAACTTCACTTGGGAATTTAGGAAATTAAACAAACGATATAGGAATAAATATTTAATGAAATAAGCATATGCGGTGACTAAGTCCAACACAAATGCAATATGTCATTAAAGCAAGTCTCGGATGGTATATTTCACTTGAGATAATTTATTACATGGATGGAAACTTTATGTTTTTAACTAAGGATTCATCATGTATATATTATATTGTGTATGAGACTGGTTGTTACTTTTGCATGAGAGCAAGATGAGCTAACAACAACAGTATCTAATTGAGAGTATTTAGATAACAATATCTAATTAAGAGAATTTATATGACTATTAATACAAATGTTTATGAATTATAAAGCATAATGTTGTATGTGTACACTGATGCTAGATGATAATCAATTCTAGTTAAAGTAGGATTTTATCATTTATGATAAATTTGCTAGCTAGATATGCTCAAATAAGAGCATTGTTGCACTACACGTTAAAGAATGAAAATACATTACATTTTAAGAAACTGTAAAGATGACTGTCTGAGATAGGTATGTTGTTGACTTCAAATACCTCATAAAAGGTACTGTCACATTTCCATACTATGATACTTGCAATAGTATGAAAATATACATACGACACTCATCATATCATTCAAATTCTTCATAAATTGTGAATTTGAAACAAGTATTCAGAAAGTTTATTCATATGACTATTTAGCTGTCTTGTAAAGAAAAAGTTGAAAATATTGGAAATATTAGACTTCAACTTGCTAATTAGTCTCATGCATATTTGTTATAGTATTTGGATAATTGGGATTGAAAGACAAATTTTACTTTCTGATGAATGAAGATACATGGTATTTGTTATTCATACATATAATAATTGTTATCCTATATTTGCATGTTTAATCCTTGAATGATTTTATCATTCTAAATATGTCCATTGTCGGTTAACAATATGTGAATATTGTTACATAAGGCAAATATGAGTGTTGGTTATATTCTTTGAATATATGGATTATAACACCTTGTGTTTTAGGTCGTTGTATGACATTATTTAATCCACTAATTATTTTTAGGGTTTTACGCGTTTGCTTTTAAATCATAATTAATATCTCAAAAATGTTTAAATAAGTCATCCTTAGACTTGAGATGCAAGCAAGTTTTGCATGTGTGGATATCATTTTTTAATTATAAGTCAAACGCTATCTTGAATAAGGTAGTTATAAAGGCTATTATTGAAAGTGATGTGAAGCAGCATCCACAACACTTGTAGTCAATAAAGAATTTGTTTCTCCAATTGTCTAATTGTAGAATGATACCATTGGCGCCTCTCCAGAATTAATCAGATAATTGTATGGTCGTACCCAAAGGGTAGTTTAAGATGATTCTTAATTACATTTGGTATATCTGAATTAACTTCTATAACGAGAATCTAAATGGTTAAACTATATGGAATGAGTTAGGATCCATATCCATGGTTTAACGGTATTTGTAACAAAGGGATGATAATGGCAAGTAATACATAACCATTATACTGAGAATGTTTTTGGAACTTCATCTCAGTTATTTCTTTTCTATTTTAATAACAAATGGAGTGTTGCTAGACGTTTCCATTTTTAGTATAAATGCAGTCCGCTACTCTAACTCCCAAGTGGGAGCTGTTGGAATATGGTAGTTAGATCCGCGTGTTATACGACTAGAAGTGCGTGAGCCTATTGGGGGCATACACGTTAAACACATCGAATGCGTTTATTATTTGATATGCTTCACATAATGTTTAAAAGTAATCCGGAGGGACTTAAATTGACAAAACCCAAACCTAAAGAGGGTGCCTTGTGGTGGCCGGCCCTTAAGGTTATTAGAGGGGGTGTTTGTGTCAATTTAAAATTGAGGAGGTGGAGGAATTAGAATAAGGAATGAATTATGTTTCCTTGTTCACCAAGGACTAGGATTTGGGTGCCTATATAAACACCCTCAACCTAGTTCATTATTTATTCATTAAAATCCCTAAAACCTAAATTGAGTTTCGGTTTTCCTCTCTCCCAAAACCTTCGACCAAAAATCCCTTTTCTAGGGTTTTGGGTTCTTCCCTTTTTCTTGTTTCGATCTTCGGTGGAACCCTAAAAGGGTTTTTGGTGCGAATTGGTTTCCCACAAAGTCGATCATAAATATACAAGCTTCAAGGGTTTTGGTTTATTGTTCTCCAAGTCGAAAACAAAGTAATAAACCCAAAAGGGTTTCGGTTTCTTGGATTTTGGTTCAACCGAAATTGCATAAACCCTAATTAGGGTTTGGTAATTTTTGGTTCTAATAATCAGGGTTTTGTTTGTGATTTTCGATCCAGGAAAGTACTACACAAGGTGTTTGTGAGACGTGAAGTAAAGACTAGCATCTTGGCGTATTCATTGGACGTGTTTGTGTGAGCAACCGTAGAGGTGACAACTTAGTCACTAAGTTTCCAAGTAAAGATTCTCGTTGTGTGCTTTAAGTCATTCAACAAAAGGTTAGTGTTTCTTTTCCTTATACGTGTGTTAATCATAGTCATCAAACTAGATCATATCCGTTGCGTACTCGTAGTAAATATGGTTTACTAGTTATAAAATCCCAACAGTTTGTGCACGTATGAAAACTAGTGGAAGTTCAGTTTAAGGTGGCTAATTTATTTTTGAAAGAGCTACTAAGCTCTTATTATTTTGGTTTTCCTATCAATGTAATTCCGTTTCCTTTTTATCACTAGTATGGAACATCTTAAGGACTTTAGAGTGTTTAAACACGAGTTGAATTCCATGAGAATAGTATGGGTGGAAATTGACTCAGGTTAAGGCAATATGTCAAATCGAACTTTTTTTATTTGTATATTCAGGGAGGAAATGGCCAACATCGATTAGTCAATTTTTTACTTGAAGATGATTGTTAATCATTTTCACATATCTATTATGGATTTTTTTTGAACATTATACCTTTATATATTAATCACAAAGATTATTCCTCCGAGGTGTTTTAATGCATTCATTAAACACCGACCTAATCTCTCTCTCTTATTGCCAGTACTCCCTTCCTCCTCACCATACGTATCTTTTTCACGCAGTACTTCCTCACCCTCTTTCTCTTGAAGCTTCCAGATCTACTCATAACAACAAATACACAACAAACTCATCTCTTTTCTCTCTCTCGCCTGAAACACACGTTCCACCACCACTACAAATAACTCTGGCCACCAATCCCTCCGTTTGATCCTTACATTTCAGTGGTGTTTCCAGGTATGTGTTTTCACAAGATTTATTTTTTTTAGAGCAAAAGGTTAGGGGTTTTCTTTTTTATGTTTTGGTTAGTTGGAATTATGGGTTTTGGTTTCTATGTTTACTCATTAGCTAATTTTATTTTATGCCCATCAATCGGGAAGTAGAGTTATTGCCCACCAAGTGTTTGTTGAAAGTCTTGACATCACTTTGTAGTAAGCTTTTTATTTAGATTCTGATAATTTGTCATATTTGTAATTTTAGGGTTCTGATATATTAGTTTAGGAGAGTTTGTGATTGCTTTGTGAGTGAAACGATTTAGTGAAAACAATTGTCAAAATTTTTTCATGCTAGTTAATCAGTTAGGAGAGTTTGTTATTGCTTTTGTTTTGGTGATATTGCGGTTAAACTAAAGTTTTGCAGAGATTTTTTTCAGATATTTGGTATAGATTTTATAGTGTAGAAGTTAATGTACTACTTTTGTATGAATTTGGTTGTTTGAACAGAGGTAAATAAGGCTCGGTGCCCGCTGGCACCGGCAAACTCATTGGTTATAGCATGAAAGTAAAGGTGTACCTCCATAGCTATGCACTAATATCAAAGGTATGTGTAAAGCTAGGCTTGATGCCGACTCTCAATAATCGATATAACTTCTTGGTAGGTACTGTGCAAGATGGTTGGGTCTGAATGGAGTGGTGGACACGGTTACAACACGACATGTACATTATTGTGCTATATTTCATATGAACCATGTTTTCCTTATCAGGGGTGATATATGAATTAGTAAGTATTATGTTATATTATCTATGAAAATTCCGTGATACTTTGTAATACATCTTAGTGATTATTATGTTAAATTAACAAACAGCTTTATTTTGGCGGGTTCATGAAGGAATTCATGAAGTGTTTATAGATCTTTAATTATCTTTATTCCTAAACCTTAGAAACATAATCTGATAAACTATTGATAAAGCACACTATCTTTTTATGTATAGATTGTATTTTTACTTTACTCTAAATGTGTAATACAATCATATTCCATGTTTTTGGGAATCTATGTATGGGCAAATTGCTAATACCCATTTTATTCCTAGCATATAGATGGCTAAAGTATGTCTCTAATTAATACTTCATAAAATTGTATCGTGTAGTAATTAGTGTTTTGTAGAACAAACTCATACCTAATATTTTCTTTGGTTTTCGTAGGTTTATGTTAGTAGGAGGGCGCGAAAGTGGTTCCGTGCACTACAGACTTTTGAATTGCTACACGCGCCGCATTGTACGATTCTACCACCATAAAGGTCCCTCTCTTATTAACCTCCCCCTTTCTTTTACTTTCTTTATTCAAAGATGACGTTTTAAACTGAGTTTCTTTAAATTTACCTTATTGTGATGGGTAGTATATCGACTAAAGCTGACACTGCAAGTTCTGATAAGAAGCCTAACAGCCCACGGTCTAAGCACTTCATTTTTTTTACTTACACGGGTCTAAGTAAGAGTTAGGGGGGTTTAAATTCTCACCTAATACATGGTTAACTTTTCATAACTACATTAAATCATATACTCCAATGTTGCACTTTGAAAAGAATTTCTACCTACAAATTAAACTTTGAGATTTTTAGGTATGAATTCACAATATCACAGATTTGTATGGCTATGGAAGTGATACCATGTTAAGACAGTAATTTAGGAACGACCATACCCTTTTTGCTTTTCACTTTCACACTAAAAAAAGTAACATGGGGAGAAATTGTATTTGGACAAATTCATGGGTTTTCTTTAATAAAGAGATGGAGGAGAAACCCCAAAGAATTTTAATTGCATTTTCAGTTTGCAATATATGTGTTAAACGCTTTTAGCTATGAATATTAGGAATTAAAAACTATTTTCCTGCTAAATATCCGCTCATCCTCCAACGTAGAACTGATCATAAAGAACCGCAAAAGCCATGATGGCGACTAGAATAGTCTGCACAGGATGGAATGCGGCAACAAAAGCAGGACCTCCTTTCTGAATACATTAGGTTTGAAGCTATAGCACGATCCCAGATGAAATTCCTGTTACACATATGCTTTTGTTATTGTTGGAATTTTTTTAAAGGTGTATACTTCGAAAAAATGTAGTTTTACAGTTGAACAAATTGCACTCAGTAAAATGCTACTCCAATTTACGTACAATTAATGTGTAAATGTTTGTGCAGTACTTGCAGCGTATAAGATGGTGAAAAGCTCTTCACCTGACTTTATTTTCCATTTTAGGGGGTCCCTCTCACAAAACGCTTCAATGACTACGAACCAAAGCAATCCAAAAAAGCATATGAAAGAGGTGAGTGAAAGTTTAGCTGGGTATTTAAAATTTTCAATTGAGATATGAAGGTGAGAGTTGAACCTAGCTTCTAAGAGATAAAAATGACGTATAACATTTAATGTAAGTGTCTTCGGGTCAACCAAACCCAACTCCAATCAGGTATAAATGTTAGCAAAGGAGAAAGTCGCTGTTACGAAGGCTGAAGCATGTAGAAGTTCGAGATAGGGCTGTTGCTGCCACTGCTGCCAAGATGAACTAACAAAAGGATGACAATGATCTTGAATCCTTCTTTAGTTCTCGAACAAGCATTGATCCAATACCAATGGAAAATTCTTATGTGGGTATACTGTATCCTATACCGTAATATTCTGTATACTTTTTGAAAGCTCATATTGTTCTACCATTATGTCTGCAATGTAGGACCCTGCACTTGATCCACTATACCAAAACAGACAGCGAGGACCTCAAATGCCAAAAAAGACAAGGACAACGAGGACTGAGGCTGAATGAGTTTCATGCGCATAAGCTTCAAACGCTTGAGCCTGCTGATTTTTGGTTAGTCTTTATTTTCTTGCAATATAGTTTCCGTTATAACCCTCATAAATCTAGATACTTGCTGATACGCTTGAGCCCTATTTTTTGGCTTATATTAAGACTTTACGGGCTTATAAAAGTTTCAAAATAAGCCGAAAAAATAAAGCTTATAATACATAGGCCTAAAAACGATTAGTTGATAAACGCTTAAACAAACACCTGCTCCTAAGTTGATATTGTTTCGTCAATGTTTGTCTCGGCTTATATAGCCAACTTACTTCTTAATGGTTTATGGGGCTAAGTTTCATAAGCTCACTTTTGTGGCTTATTTTGAAACTTTTCGGCTTACACAAGTTTATTATCGTTTAAACTTATATAAGCTGAAAAGTTTCAATATAAGCCACAAAAGTAACTCTTTATTTCTTTCTATGTCTTACTCTCATCGTCTCCTTCACTTTACCTATTCGTTGATATCTCTTTAATTGGAGTTGTCTCTTATTTTAGATTAAAATTAATAATCTATCTCTTCTTATTCACTTTATCTTCATGATGATCTCCCTCCACTCTAAGTTGTGAGACCTATTTTATATGCCTAGAAAGCCCTAACGATACCAACATTGTAACTTGTTCTCCTGTTCTTAAATAACTTGTCTCATCATCCCTTATTGTGGTGTATAACGCTGACTCTTTATTTCTTTCTATGTCTTACTCTCATCGTCTCCTTCACTTTACCTATTCGTTGATATCTCTTTAATTGGAGTTATCTCTAATTTTAGATTAAAATTATTAATCTATCTCTTCTTATTCACTTTATCTTCATCATGATCTCCCTCCACTCTAAGTTATGAGACCTATTTTATATGGCTAGAAAGCCCTAAACGATACCAACATTGTAACTTGTTCTCCTGTTCTTAAATAACTTGTCTCATCATCCCTTATTGTGGTGTATAACACTGACTCTTTATTTCTTTCTATGGCTTACTCTCATCGTCTCCTTCACTTTCTCTATTCGTTGATATCTCTTTAATTGGATTTATCCCTAATTCTGGAGTAAAATTATGAAGTTTTCTCTTCTCTTTCAATTTTACTTCATGATGATCTCACTCCACTCTAAGTTGTGAGACCTATTTTATATGGCTAGAAAGCCCTAAACGATACCAACATTGTAACTTGTTCTCCTGTTCTTATTCTGGCGTATAATGCTGACTCTTTATTTCTTTCTATGGCTTACTCTCATAGACCCCTTCACTTTCTCTATTCGTTGATATCTATTTAATTAGATTTATATCTATATTTAGAGTTAAATTATTAATCTATATCATCTCATTCACTTTCTCTTCAAGATGATCTCCCTCCACTCTAAGTTGTAAGACCTATATTAGATGCCTAGAATGCCCTAACGATACCAACATTGTAACTTGTTCTCCTGTTTTTAAATAACTTGTCTCATCATCCCTTATTGTGGTGTATAACCCCGACTCTTTATTTCTTTCTATGGCTTACTCTCATCGTCTCCTTCACTTTCTCTATTCGTTGATATCTCTTTAATTGGATTTATCCCTAATTCTGGAGTAAAATTATGAATCTTTCTCTTCTCATTCAATTTCACTTCATGATGATCTCACTCCACTCTAAATTGTGAGACATATTTTATATGGCTAGAAAGCCCTAAACGATACCAACATTGTAACTTGTTCTCATGTTCTTATTGTGGCGTATAATGCTGACTCTTTATTTCTTTCTATGGCTTACTCTCATCGACTCCTTCACTTTCTTCAATATCTATACCAGATGAACTAAAGAAACAAATATTCAAACTTGTTATACTATTACTATTGATTGTAATTCTCAAATACAAACTCAATTTTTACAATACTATACTACGTTCCTTTTATAAGCTTAAGGAACCCTAAACGCGTTAAGAGATAATGCTTATCTCTTCCTAGATTAACGCTAAGAGATAACTATTACTATAATTACAACCAGACTTAACTATTTGACAAAACAGTATTAACTTTAATACTGCCAGACCTAAGTTAAAGCTGGCAGACTTAACTTGCTCTACCAGACTTAACTTCTATTACTAACAGTACTAACTATCCTTATCAGTACTAACTATAACTAACAGACTTAACTTTAATACTAACAGTATTAAGTCCGTTTACAATATTTTCCTAACAATCCTCCCCTAACTTGATCTTCACACATGAACTTCAAGTTCCCTCAGAATATTCTTGATCTTTAAACACTTTAAGCTTCTTCTTGGGCTTGTTAGAGGATTGTCTTGAACTTCTGTCTTCAAAATAATAAGTCTTTATGTCTTCAAATCTTGACAGCAACTAGTCTTTAACTCTTGTATCAGCAACCTTGACAATGTTGTACATCAAAACATAAAGTTTCAGTCTATTCTCATCACTTCCAGGTGTGTTAACTCCTGTGAGAGGTGAATCATTGAAAATGTAAATGGATTTGATGTCTCTTTACCAGTTAGCCATTAACTCTGGAGTAGTCAGTTCTTTGGCCACCAGAAAGGTGCATGTCCATGGTCAACTGATAACCATTTCAACTCTCAGTACTTGAAACATTGGTGAGTTGAATACCATATGGTTTTTTTTTTGGCAAACCATTACAGCCATCAACGGATTTGATATGCCTTTACCTGTAGCCGTTTGCTCAGGGCTAGTCATGCTTTAGTATAAATACTATGGTGCATAGAATACCATACAATTTTTGGTAAATTGTCAACCATAGAACGGATTTGATAGGTCTTTACCAAGCAGCCGTTTGCTCTTGGACTAGTTAGTTCTTATGTCTGTTAGACATGGTGAACCAAGGACCATTTGTTGTGTGGTGGTTAGCCAACACTCAAACCCTTTCTGCATCTTCATGAGTAGATGTGACTGTGTCATCATCATTAGAATCTTCAAATTCTTCCAATTGTTGTTTCACAAACTTGATCAGCTCCAAAGCCATAGAGCTTTCTTCTTCAGTTTCTAGCTTCAATTCCAGCATTTGTGAAAGTACTTCCTTTGTCAGAGGATATTTGCTTTCCACAAGCATATGAAAAACAAGTCCAGTACTTGTCATGATAGTATGTACCCCTGAGGAACTATGTAGTTTCCAGCTGATAAGCTTCCAGTCTTGCTGTGTATCCCAAAAGTCAGCCGTATCACCTTGATTAAACATAATCATCAGATCTCCCCAAAGCATCCTGTCAAATCCTTCAGGAAGCCTATCTTTATATTCTTCCATGACTAGCTCATAAATAACTTTCAAATCTTCTCTGTCCAAAATCGATAAAACTCCCATTAAGGTGCGAAAGAATCTCTGATGACCTTACAACCTATGTTACCATATTCAGATATATATCTTCAATCAGTTTTTGTTTGATCATGTAGGTTTAGTTGTAAGGAAAAATGATTGCCATTCAATAATGGGATATTGATGATCAAGACTCTCAACATCAATCACTTTGTCCTCATCAGGAGCTATATGTAAGCATATCTTCAGATCATCATCTTCTCTTGTGAGACTAGAGCCATGCTTTCTCCTTTTTGCTTTTAACTTCCTCCTTGTGCCTAACTTCCTTTTCTTTGCTCCTTTTCCCTTGAACTTCCTCATGAACAGATTCATCCTTCTTTTCTTCCTCTTTATCAGCATCGTAACACATTAATCTTTTAATTGCTCTCTCATCTTCTTCAGATCCAATAGCCACAAAAGTCTGATCTTGCTTCTTGTATCTCTCATACAGTACTTGAATCTCCTCAAATGACTTAGACTTTAACTCAGCATGCTTCTTGTTTGCGACATGTTTCAGATAAGTGATCATCTGATTTCTAAGCTGAGATATTGTTGGTGGCTTGTTTCTGATAATAGCACTCCTTTGTTCTGCAAGAAACTTCCTTTGGGCAGCAATTGTGTCATGTAAGAACTTTGCTCTTTCCTAATATAATATTTGCTCCCTTTCTTCTTGTTGGAATCTTTTTCAGCATGAATCAGATCTGCATTAATCTTGCTTGAATGTAGTCAAATTCAGTTGCCCAGTGCTTCTCATTGCAGGCTTCCTTCCTCTATGCTCTACCAAATCTCTAGCTAGAAGTGCATCAAGATCAATTTGTCTATGTGTTTCAACATCCATAACAGCTTGCACTCTTTTAGCTTCCCTAAAATTTCGCAACTCTTTGAAGCTCTTTTGGATGTCTTTGATGCATGAACATCAGCTTGAAGGCCACTTCATTCCATTGCCTCCTTTCCTTTTCTCCTTAGAACCCTTTCTGCTCACCAGTATTAACTTCAAGCAGCATTACTTCACCAGTATTAATTAGAGCTGAAGAGTACTATCCCCCAGGATTGAATTTCAGGCAGTAATAAATTGAGCAGTATTAACTTGAGCAGAATCAGGTTTCTTCAAATGAAGAATTTACGTAGGGAGTTTTGTAGACTTGATTTTCTTTGTTAAATCTTGCTACCAAGAGGTCTTGAGATCCATAAACCCTTCGAAGCTATATTTGATAAGAATCTGTGCAGCCTTCTAAAGTGGAAGGACTTATTTGTTCTTCTTGAGCCTCCCCTGAACCCTTGCTCTTTTCAGGAGTAACAAATGTATCACCTTGATCTGTTTCAAAAGGAACTTCTTGATCCTGACCCTCTGCATCCTTAGCTTCTTTACTCTTCCTCTTCTTCCTCAACTTGTTTTCTAGCTTTTTGACTTTCTCTATCAGCTGAAAGATTGTTGTTCCAAGAGTCTGCTTAGTTTCACTCAATTCCTTTTCCAAAGATTTTACTCTTGACTCCAGCCTAGGTACAATATCCATCAGGTTCCTAAGTTGCTCACTTTCTTCACTAGATCTAGATGCTTGAAACTCAGGTTCAAGTGAAGGTGGTGGAGACATATGATAAGAAGGTTCAAATGATGGACCTTCTGTATCATGATATAAAGGTGATGGTATTTGAGGAGATGGTGGCAGAGTTGGTTGAATGTTCAGTAATTCTATATACTGGTGGAGGTGATGTTTTTTTACAGGTTTGAGAAGAGGAGTTATAGCTATGTTGTAGAAAAACACATTGGATGTGGTTGAGGAGTTGTTAATGAAGATTGAGTTATTGTGGGAGGTGGTTGTACAGGTTGAGTTAGTGAAGAAGGTGGTTGTGGTGGAGAAGTTGCTGTTATAGGTGGAGGAGGTGATTGTGGTTGTGTTATTTGTACATGAGATGATGAGGGAGTTGATACATGGTGAGTTGTTGTTGGAGCAGCACTTGGTTGAGGTTGACCTGCATCAATGATTAGCATAGCAGGCAACAATGGTCTATGTATCCCTTGAAAACTTCTTTTCATATTTCCAAAAATCTTTTTAGTTAATGATACAGGGATAAAAAGGTTTTTGTTTTCAGTTTGTACATTCAAAATCATCTGAAGAAAACGAGGGTACATTAAAAACTTTGATTTGCTTTTTAAATTTGAGATCATTCCATCAAAGATAAGTTTTGAAAAATTAAAGTCTCTTCCAGTGGAAAGACAGATCAAGGCAGTGGCAATGTTGCTAAAAAGAACCAAAAGCTGATCCCATCCCCCACTTTTGGAGCTTATACAGTGAAGAATATGATGGATTTAAGAATCACCAATGGGTGTTAAAGTGACTTTTCCAAAAAGTAAAAGTTCTGTCATTTACATACCCAATATTTTGCAATCCTGCAAAAATCTCTTCATTTTGCAACATATGAATCCCTGAAGCATCTGCTAATTGGAGTTGCCTCCTAACAGACTCTTCAGTGATTGTATATTCAATGGTACTTATGTTGCATCAATTTTTTAGTCCCATCTGCAAGTGTTCTAGCAGTTGCAGTCTGCCAAAACTGCTTGACAAGAGAATCGTAGATAGGTGGATTGTGAGTGAGAGCATACCTCAATTTTGACCTTCTGAGGAAATCCACTATCTCTGTGTAACCAGCACTCTCAGTGGGTTTGAGTAAGAAACCCACTTGGTTGTGCTTATCGCAATACTTGAGTTGCGCCATTGAAACACTTGGTGAAAATATTTGAATCTTTAAAAATTAGTACTGGTGATGTGACGTTTGACAGATTAGGTCTGTTTAGAGAGAGTAATCTTTGAAGCGATTTGCCTTTTAAAAGATAATAGGGTAAATAGTGATAAGGATGAAAGAGAAATTACTTTATCCCTATATAAGTACTCTATCAGCGTTTTAGGCGGCTAAAATATCTTCAACGGTTATGTTTGAATAAAATACAACGATTTTATTTCAATCAGTATTAAGTGAAAGCTACCAGACTTAACAACTCGCACTACCAGACTTAAAATAGTCAACCAGTATTAATAGAGACTCATCAGACTTAACATATTTTCAACCAGTTTTAATAAAATTTACAGCAAGTTGACCACAACATCATTACTTACAACCAAATTGCATCCAATTAGCAAGTGACACCTGGCATTTTTCTTTTCCATGCCCAAGTTGATCTTGCATCACTCTTTTCAACTCCAAGTCGTACCTGCAAAGTTAGTTTAAAGAAGAAAGACAATTCTAATTTAACTTATACTAAGCAGAATTAACCTAAGATAACTACCAGTCTTAATCCTTAACAACCAGTATTAAGTGATTACCAGTTTTAACTTTTACACTAACAGACTTAATACTAAGCTACCAGAATTAAGTTACTACATTACCAGAACTAACACTTAATTGTACTACCAGAATTAATTTTAAACTTAGAGCTACCAGGATTAAGTCTAACTTGGACAGAACTAAATAATACATTATAAAATTTACACTTTTTCCTCCCCTTAAATGTAGCTTATGGGTTGATCATACCAATGCTAACTACCAAATAATTGAACCGGGGTCCATCAAATGGTTTGGTCAACAAGTCAGCTACATTTAAGTCTGTGTGAATTTTCTCCACACTTATGAGCTTCTTCTCATAACAATCTCTGATGAAGTGGTGTCGAATCTCAATGTGTTTGGTCTTGGAATGATAGACAGGGTTCTTCACAATGCAGATTGTGCTTTCATTATCAATGTGGATTTTGGTATTCATGAAGTTGAAACCATAGTCCAACAATTGATTTTGAACCCACAACACTTGTCCACAGCAATGTGCAGCAGCTACATATTCAGCTTCAGTTGTTGACGTGGCTACAATAGTCTGTTTCTTGCATTGCCATGAGATAAGTCTTTGACCAAGAAATTGACAACCACCTGTTGTGGATTTCCTGTCAAGGTTGGAACCACCATAGTCACTATCAGAGAATGCTTCCAAATCAAGGGGTGAATCCCTAGGATACCATAATCCCAAGTTGGGTTTGCCCTTGAGGTACTTGAAGATCCTCTTGACAGCATTGAGATGAGAAGTCTTTGGAGTTACCTGAAAACGTGAACAAACACATACTGCATACATAATATCAGGTCTAGAAGCAGTTAAGTACATGAGAGAACCTATCATAGATCTATACAAGTGTACATCTACATCAAAAGCTTCCTCATCCTTTGTTAAAGGCAACTTGGTCTCCATGGGAGTGATGGCAGCTTTGACATGCACAAGATCAAATTTCTTGAGCATGTCAGCTACATACTTGTCCTGAGATATGAAGATGCCCCTTCATTGTTCTGTTGACTTGTAGACATAAAAAGAATGTATGTTCACCATGGAACTCATTTGGAAATTCTGCTTTGCATCAAGCTTCAAATATATCACACCATAGGACTTGTGGTGGACCCCAAATTGTTATCATCAATATTCACTTGAACAACATGATTTCTCTTTTTGTTTTTCTAAATGAATAATAGTCTTGTCAACTGGTTTGGCCCTCTTGTATCCAGTTCTCTAGGAATGTTGACAAAGTAGTCATACCAAGCTCTATGGGTTGGTTTTGCATCCATACAGAGCTTTGACCACCTTATAAACTTTGTAGGATGATCAGGATCAACAAAAACCAGGAGGTGTGAGACATAAACCTCTTCATCAATTGGGCAATACAGGAAAATCCACTTTTAACATCATTGATAGGAATATGAACCCATAAATGAGGCAAAGGCAAAAAAAAAACAAACTGATGCTTCTATTCTGCTACAGTGAGCAAAAAAACCCATCATAGTCAATCCTTCTTCTTGTCTATGCCTTGAGCTACCAGCCTTGTTTGTTTCTGACAACTACTCCCTCTCTACTTTCTTGTTCCTGTTATACCCTTTTAGTACCTATTCACTTTAGCACCATTGGGTAAAATATCAAACCATAACCCATACTTGTTGAAGCTTGAATTGCAATTAGTTCTTCACTGCATTAGCTTTAAACCCAGCTTCATCTTCAAGAGCTTCAGAGACTTTCCTTGGTTCAAATTGAGATAAATTAAGCCAAGCAAAAAGACAATGGTTGTTGATCTTTAATGATGCTCTTTGGTGTGCTTGTATGTAGTCTTAGAGGCATGCGAGCTCGTATCTTCTTGAGAGAGCTTCTAGTTATGAACTGGTGTATTGGGATCTCCAATAAGTTATTAGACTTTGAGGCATGAGCTTTGTCGAAATCCTTAGAGGGTGATTTGGATGAAACATCTTACATATCTGGCTTGAGAGTTGAAAATCAGAAATAATCCCATCATCATCATAGAAGACTTTTCAAGATACCTTCACTTGATTTATCCTAAAATCCTTTATTTTTCAGGCATCTTTCATCATCATCTGCATCAGAGAAGACCATTCTTAATGATCATCATAGGAGAGATAGCTTCAGTTATTGCCGAATTAACTTCTCTAAACCTGTATTTAGATTATCACTACCAGTATTAACGGATTTAGTACTGTAGGTGCTGTTGCAGGTATGGTCCTAAAGTGCTTCAAAGCAAGAGCATCCAACTCTTTTCTAAAGGTCATAATGTCATCAGCAGACTTGGATATTGGTGTAGAAGATGACTTCGTTGGGGAATGAGTCTTATTTGTAGCAATCTTTTCAGAAATAGCTGCTTTTCTAGTTGCTTCAGTAGAAGAAACCACCATCAGGTCTGCATCCTCCTCAGTCTGCACATCAATATCAATGACCTCCTTTGAACCTGCAGGGTTAGCTTGATTTTGCAAAGAAATAGGTATATAGTTCATAGAGTCTGTAAGATAGTCTAAGTCAAACATCCACCTATGCCCTTATTCCCTGTACATTGGGTTTTCTCAAGAATGTTGACATGAAGGTTTACTTTCAACTCTTTTTGGTTATAAATTATTACACCCTAAAGGCTTTATGTTCACAGAGTAACCCAACAAGAAAACCTCATCCGATTATATCAACTTTCCTTAGTGGGCTAAGAGTATGAGAATGGTAATGGGTTAACATGGCAACCCAAATGGTTCTTATGTAGCTTGAGGATTGGTTTGGGGGCCCACACAAGCTTCATAAGGAGTTTTGTTTTGAGGCTTGGTCACTCTTACCCTGTTGAAGGTATAGCAAGCAGTATTAACTGCTTCTGCCCAAAAAGTGGTAGGTAAGGTGTGATGTCAGCTGCATAGTCTTTGCAGCCTCTATAAGGGTCCTATTTTATTCTTCTCTAGCAACCCCATTTTGTGAGGAGTCTTGCATTACTAAACTCCTGTTTTATACCTTGTTTCCACAGAATCAAGCATTTATCCCTGTTATTAAATTCTGTCCCATTATTGATTCTTAATGATTTTACTTTTGACTTTGTTGGTTTTCTATCTGTTTTATATAGGTCTTAAGGATGTTACTAGTCTCTACCTTTTTGGCTAGAAAGAACCCAACAAAACCTTGAACAGGTCATCAAATTCACTAGACAGTAAACTGCAAGGTTGATACTCCTCACTGAGGTAGTCCAAATAAGTCCATATGCAAGGTGTGTAATGGGTGGGTCACATATTTGTCAATCTTGACCTTACAGGAGGCCTTGTGTTGCTTTCCCTTTTGACAAGCAACACAAGTGTGGTCATTTTTGAAACTCTTGGAAGGTAACCCTCTAACTAGATTATCTTTTACAAGATTATTTAAGTTTTTGAAATTAAGGTGACCTAACCTCCTGTGCCACAATTTAGCTTCATTAGATGAGGCTTTTGCTAATAAAACAAGTTGTATCCTTTGAAGTAGCTACATTTTTTCATATCAAAAGTGTATACATGTTGTGTGTGCCTAGAAACTTTAGAAGGGACCTGATGTTCATCAATGGCATCTTGAAGTCAGAGGACACCACAAAACACTCTTTTTTAGTAACAAGTACATTTAGCTTTTTATACATATCTGAGATATAGAGAATAAGTTAAATGTCCAGTTCATTTCACAAAATGCCACACATCACAAACTAAATTTAATAATCTAATTGTAATTTTTTTCCACTGTTACTACCTTTTCTTCCTCCAAAAGTAACAGATCCCACTTTGGTTAGTTTGATAATCTTCAAGATGGGCCCTGTTACCAGTCATGTGCCCAGAACATCCACTATCAAAAATACCTCTATGCTCCATATGCTTCAGTGGATGATCCTGCACAATCAAAAAGAGATTAGTTTCTCTTTGGGACCCAGGCCTTCACAGGCTTGGGTCTGCTTGTGGACCTACGAGAAACTTTAACATTTGATTAAGGAGGGTTGGTCCACTATTGGTATTTAGAGTGAAGAGTTGTTTTTCATCCAAACACAACCTGATGAGGTCTTATACAGCAGTGGCCCACTTGCCGTAACAGCATATTTATTTGTCTTGTATTGCGATATGCCTTGAAAGGGTCTATTTAAGGTGATCTTTGTTTTGAAAACATTTCTTTGACTGTTTAGATTACCTGAGAGGGTTTAGGAGCTTTTTTTTTGTTGATTGTTTGATACTGGTCTATTTTACTCTAATAGTAAACTAACATGGTTGGTTGCAGTATTAAATCTAGAAGCACCCGACTTAAATTGAATGCCAGAATTAATCATGCACACTACCAGAATTAACATGAATGCTTTGCCAGTATTAAAATCTAGAAGCACCAGACTTAAATGAGTGCCAGAATTAACATGCACACTACAGAATTAACATGTGCTTGCCAGGTATTAAATCTGAAGCACAGACTTATATTGAGTGCCAGACTTTAACATGAACACTCTAACAGAATTAACATTGTTGTCTTTGCCAGGATTAAGGTTGGGTCTACGATGTTTAGTTGTACAGTTCTGGGATGTGAATTTGATTTGCTTTATTCACGCTGTTTAGTGTTAGTCCGGCTTCGGTGTAGCTTGCCTAAACATTTGCATGAATCCCCCTTGTGTTTTAAAAGCAGCGTCCTTTGCTCCATCTTTTTCTCTTAATAGTCACAATCTTTAATCAAAGTGACTAAGGAATTTCCACACACAAAACATGGTTTTCTTTTAAAGAATATCCTGTACTATAGTCCCTTTGCATACCTTGATCCTATTCTGCCTATTATTGTGAAGGAATAGGTGTGGGAGTCACTGGTGTCCTATTTGGTATGCCTAGGAGTTTTTACATGTGTGCACCAAATCAGGGTCAATGTTGTTGGGGTTTAGGCACTTGTGGTTGAGTCTTTTGGGTGACAATGGTAACCTGCTCAATAAATGGTATAGGGATATGGTCATTGGTAGAGGCATCATTGACTGAATGGTCAGATACAGTTCCTAGCTCCCCCATCATGTCCTTGGATTGACAGTTGTGTAGTAGTGGGTTACTAGCATCAGGACACAGCTCCAAGATCCCCATCTCTGTCATTGGATGGTCAGATTGAGAAAAACAATGGAACTTGCATTAGACACTGTAGAATTAGGAGAATTTAGGTTGAGGTCCATGTTTACATTATCATACAATGAACCATCTATGTCCTCCTGTTCCCTAGGGGTATAATCACCACTAAGAGGATGAGGGACTCCTTTATACTCTACCTGTTTGAATCTGCTGTATAGTGGGATATGATAATTTCCTGCATCTTTTTCCCTAAAAGCAAAAATACCTCTACTTATTTCTTACTTCATATCCATAGGAATCAGCATTTGATTGATTGCCATATCCTAAAAACCTATATTAAGTTGAGCTCATCCCACAATCATCTAGCTTCCAAAGATTTTTAAATGATGCTAATACAGAATCAACAATTTTTTGTAAAGCATCTTTGTGTCTTTAACAGCTTTCTGTTCATATTATTATTATACTTTTTCTGCTTTTCATCTTTTTCAAAAATTTGATTAGCTTGAAATTTAATTTTTCAATTTATGGAAGATGATTTTGTGGGGAGGCTTTAAGCTGAGATTCTAATTTCTTAACAGCTAGACTTTTATGGGCAACTAAGGCAGCTTCCTGGTCACCAAATTCAGATTGTAATTCATCATACTTAGCTTGAAGAGCATTATATGAATCTAAACACAATTTAGAGCACATGGATACCTCATTTATTCACAAGTGAAGCCATTAGAGATGATTGTGTTCTCTATCTGTAGTTGCTCTACCCAATTGATTTAACTTCATCATGGTCATTAAGGCTTCTTTTCTAGTTCTGATGGCTGAAATCTTGACCTCTGCTGCTTCCTGCCTGCTACCTTCTTTTGAACCTTTTAAAACTTGCACTCCCTGGTAAATGCCCAGTAATTGTGGCAATTGAAACATTTACTTTTCTCTTTATCAAAATGCCACATGTATTTTCCATCTACTCTAGGCCCTTCTGCCTTGTTTCTTGTAGAACTTCTTAATCTTTTTTGTCAGTCATAGCAATTTGCCAATTTTATATCATCTCTTCCAAATCCAGTTCATCAATTTGGATCTAGGTCTTCATGTATCATTCACATCATCAGCATTTGTGGCTAGAAAGAATGGATAAACTTCATCTGCAAGGACCAGGAGTAGCAGTTGGTGTTGCTTGGAAGAGGAAAGTGGTATAGGAAGAACTTATCTTTCCTGAGCTAGTGGCTTGGCTTATTCTTGCTTAAAGAGGATATTGGCTTGTGATAGAAAAGGCACAATTATCTGATGCAAGTGGAAGAGATGATTGTCTTTGGATGTATGTGTTCATGCCTCAGTATTATTATATAAATCATCTATGTGACAGTGTGTCTAATATACTTATTCGTTCTGATTGTCTTGCTAGACTGTCCCACGCAGGAGGAAAGGGACCTCGAAACTTGTTGATTTAGCATCTTCATTCTGACACCCAGCACCAAGGCACATCCAATTGTTGATAGGAGTTTTTGGAACCTATATACCCTTTTTCCCAAGCTTTCCTTAGACGAGATAGTAAAATGCCTTAAAACTGTTGTTCAAAACAGCTTTTTGCATTTTCTTTGAGTTCGCATTCCACCATAAACCGTTCTGTCTTGATGGATTGCCCATATCTCTTTGCATCATCCATTCCATGAAAAGTCTGAGATGCTACTTTTGGAATAACCTTATTAACAATTGTGTTCTAGCTTTCCTTTCTTTCTCATCAACAAACTGTTCTTACTTTCTCCTTTGTGTGGTGAAGGAAGAACCTGTAAAACACCATCCTACCTTTGGTGACCTCGCTTCTTTGAGTTCCCAGTCTGAATCACTTTCCAGAATATTATCTATCATACTCAAGATAATGTCCTTTCCATGCCCACATATCTAATCATCTTTTTGGAGCCGGGCAGTTTAATGTTTGAAGTGTATTTGTGGTGTTTATTTGTTGTGGTTTAGCCGGAGCATCTCCTTTGTTGGATGACTTGTGGGATGACGATCGTCCAAAGATGCATCATCATGAGAGAAAGTTCTATGATCTTGAAGTGAAAAATATTTGTTTGCAGACAGGACTACTGATTTTGGTGGATTAAAAGTTTTGATCTTTGTTCAATCTTGTGTAAAGTCCCTTTGGTGGCTTGATACACTTGCTAGGTACTTTTAAACAGGATCTGAATGAGCACTTGAACGAGTATAGTCCTTGGAAATAATCCAAAGATTCATATGAGAGACAAGAACTGTTGAATAAAATATTGATGCTGGAATATCAATATATATACCAGATGAACACAAGAACAATTACGCTAAACTTGCTATTCTATTACTATTTGATTGTGAATTCTCAATCAACTCATGTGTTTACAATACTATTCTATGTTCCTTTTATAGACTTAAGGAACCCTAAACGCGTTAAGAGATAATGATTATCTCTTCCTAAATCAACGCTAATTGATAACTATTTCTATAATACAACAGACTTAACCGTTGGTCAAACCAGTATTAACTTTAATTTCTGTCAGACTGAAGTTAAGATCGGCAGATTACTTTGTTTTTTTACTCTACCAGACTTAACTCTATTATTAACAGTACTAACTTTTCTATCAGTTCTAACTTGATAACTAACAGACCTAACTTTAATACTAACAGTATTAAGTCTGTTTACAATATTTTCCTAACAGATCACCCCTACACTTGAACTTTTTACAGACTCGATAAGCAAACTAATCTAATGACCCGAATTGGTTGGATCAAAATAACATGTAGACTACTCGGCATAAATATGGGGGTCTTGACTTAACTTTTCTTCCCTATGTCTTTCGTGAAATAAAACTACCATGAATCCTAATCGTCCCAAAAACAATATATTATAGGATTAAGAGCTTAGAATGTGTACTCCAATAACTAACTAAGGGTGTAACACAACGATGTACTAAAAGCGAGTACATGTAGGGTAGGCTAAGGTTTTGGGTGGCACAATTGGTTTAAGGGTATGGTTAAGGTTTCACTAAGGGGATCTCGCACTAAAAGTGAGCACGAATAAGGATGTGGGATAGTTATATAGTCGGGGTGACTATAATAACAATTACATGTTTTAAACATGGGTTAATCCTAGTGCCTCTTATCATTTAGCAAATATTATTACTCACTACATAGTCTCGGGATGCATCACTAAAGCAAGTTCTAAAAGTTATATACTACCGGTACACTCATATAATTTAATATCAATGCTAAGAGCTCCAAAAAAGGAGACAAAGACCATATGTACACATTCGTAACGATGAAATAGACACATATGACTGCATTCAAACCTTAACTCGAGAAAGCTTAGAGATATAAACTATCTTGGGCATCAATGGTGGATACCCGAATTCTTAAAGATCTAGGGGCGTAAACCTTACAATTATGGGGTAAATTTATTTGAGTGGAAGGGTTTTTGTGCTAGTCGTATAATTCCCTATCAATGAGACGCTCTAGCCACTTAGTTTCACCGGTTATGTGATGAGAATTTTAAATTTGGGTCAAAATTTCCCTTTACGATTTATGTTTTGATGGATAACTCATCATTTTAAGTTTAAGCAAAGACAAATAGTAGAATAGTTTCTAAGGTATTTATTTCCCCCTACACTTATTTTGAACATTGTCCCCAATGTTTTACAAAGTACCCTTAAACGAATAAAGGGAAGAGAAAAGAGGGCGAAAGAAAGTATTCCCCTGGTTATGCTCAAATTTAGAGAAGAAATAATCCTCCCGGCTAAATCGTCATCCAAGAATCTTTATGTGGTCTTAGGGGTTCCATGTGAACGATTCTCGTCAAATATTTCCGGCAAATAAAAAACAAGATGCAAACATACCAAGTGTAAAATCCACCAGTGAATGATAAATACAACCGCATTAACTATGTTTAGACTCTATGAAAGCAATAAAGATAGGATGAATGTGTTAACGTTATCGTGGTTTTTTGTAGGTTTTTAGGAAAATTACAAATTCTGAAAATTATACAAGATTAATTTCTTAAAAAATAAATAAATTAAATTTCCCTGTACTAGACTGGGGACACCGTTAGGAAAATCCTGACGCCGTCTCCAGGGTCTGTAAATAAATTTTTTCTTTCTTCAAAAATTCTTGCACGCAAGTTCCCATTAGTTCTTTCTTGTAAAACTTACTACAAAAACCACAAGAATAGTTAACATAATCATATGACTCAAAACAAACACACAAGACACACCTAAAATGCATAAAAATAAAAGATTGGGTTGCCGCCCAATAAGCGCTTATTTTTGTTTGAGTCACGAGCATGACTCTACGCTTATTTAACGCGTAATAGGTGTGTCTCCCCTATATTTAAGGTTAAGTGCGGGTGATAGTAGTGATACACACTATTTTGATGGAGGTATGCCACGTGGGATGACGGCGGTGTGTGAATGGTCATGGGTTTTACTACCTTCATCCTAAAATTACCCGGATTATATGGGTTGATGGGTGGTTTGGTTCCTCTTTTGTCTCCTAGATTTACATCTAAGGGTGAAAGATTGGGGAAAAGTTTAGGCTTCGGTTCATCAACACTAGGAAACCCCTTATAACTAAGAAAGAGGTCATGAGTATTAGTATTTAAGCCTAGATCCTCTAGTTTCATGTGGTCCTAAGGTTCTACCTCTATTGGGATTCCTATAGTCTCTTTTACTTCTTCCGAGTAAGTCATGGGTGGTGTGTATACCTCAAATGATGGAAGGACTTGAGGGAAGTTCTGGTTATTCTTTGTACCAGGCTTAAAGCCAAAGGTATTTTTCCTTACAAGAGGTGGATTAGGGAAGATGGTATGGACGTACCTCACACATTACAGATTTGGTAGGTAGGAGTTCGGATATGGTAACAGGGTTTTAGTGTCAAGAGACCTAAATGTATTCAAGGATTTAGATTCCATTATATCGAGGATTTTTGTGATTTTTTGAATTTTTTCACTTTCTTGAGCCCTTATTTTCTCCTTGACCATTTCTATGACCATGAGAGACAAGTGCGTAAATTCATCATCAATCTCATTCATGTACTCTTTGAGTTGTCGTAATTCCTCCTCTTGATCACGCATAAGGCTTAAAATTATCCCTTCAAATTTCATTTATCGAGATGGTTCGGGAAGTAATGTGTTTCAAAAGCTTTAAATTTATAAGACTAAAAATACCGGATAATTATATGGAAACACACGGGTAAAAGTATAATCCACGTATGTAGTATAATCTTTTTAGGTAAGACTAGGTCGTACACAGGGATTAGAGTAGTGTTTAAATAATCAGAAAGAAAATAGACTTTAACAATTTTGAAAATAATTTTTACTTTACCAATGATAAAAGGTATGACTACTCGGATAGTTGAAAAATAACTTATAAGTGTTGGAAATGATTTGACCTCGAAGATGGGGCATTAATTTATAAAGACGATTTCTCGTCAAAAAACGTTTTCAAAAATCAACTTGTTAACTTAAGACTTATATTTAGTTAACCAGACCAAATGTGTTACTCAAATAATCTAGTTACTATTATAGCAAAGCTTATTTTGTTTATCAATTTACGAAAGTGGATTTCTCGGCACAGACGTTAAAGACCATAGACAAATCTTTAAAACCACATAGATCATAACGGGTCTTTCAACATATACCGATATGATTATATAATCTAACTTGATAAGCAAAAATAGATAAGATGGGATATAACAGGGTTGCAACATAAACTTAGAATTAAAGCGGTCAAGATCATACCAAACACTTATTCATTATCCTAACTTCACTGAGTAGTCATGAGAGATTTAGCCTCTCATGGCTAAGGAGTTCATAACAAAAGTACTCATTACATAAATTTCCATTATTTCAATAACAAGGTAAGAAAACTTATTCGTTCTTGATCGTTAGATCTTTTTCTTCAAGGGAAAATGTATGTCTTGATGTTTTGGTGAAAGGGGAAGGATATGTGTGTGTAGAATGAGATAGGTAGTGGGAAATAGGTGTGAGAGGAATGAATTGTTTAAGAAATTTCGTCTTAATTTATAGGCAAAATTTGGTGAAAAGTACGGCGCACTTACAAATAAGTGTGGTGAATTTGGTGAGTTATTACGATAGCATTTAATGACTTTTACTGGAAGTGCGGAGTACTTACAAATAAGTGCGGTGGTTTTGAGGAGTTAATGCAGGTGCATTTAATGGACTTTAATTCTTCAATCTTTGGGAAAATGTGCAGCGCACAATGTTGTAAGTGCGGCGGTGTTTGAACTTCAGAGGAAAGTGCGGCGCACAATGTAACAAGTGCGGCGGACTTTTTGAATTTTGACTAGAAATCTTTCTTTTCTTGTATTTGCCTCCCAAAGTGTATAGATTCTTGAGCTTGGTTCTTTAGAGTCTTCAAGTGAACCTATAAGCAATTTAAGCTTAATTAAGTATCAAAAGTTCACGAGAAATGATTAAATATATATATAAATAACGCCATAGAAAACATGTATAATTTGGGGGTTATCAGGAAGCGTTTGCCAGAAGTCTCTATTTCTTCCCGTCATAGAGGCTGCCTCATGAAAAAGAGGGTTGACTTTGTATCTCATAGAATTGAGCATCTGTTCAACGTCGGTTGCCAACGAATCTTGTAAGGGAGGTTCAAAAGTTGATGGTGGATTCGCGTTCTCCATAATGAAGAAAGGAATAGTCAATGAAAATTTACGAACAAACACATAAAGAAAAGATATACTACAAGAAAGCTAATTGATAAGAAAGTAAAGTCTTACTCGAAAGGATTCTGGTTAGTAGATCTAAGCTAAATAAAATCCAAACCTAAACTAGTTGTTATTCCCCGGCAGCGATGCCAAAAACTTGATGCGGTCATCGTAGGACTTCAACAAGAAGTTTTACAACTCCCTAGGCAGGGTACCTAACCGTTGTAGTCTAGTATAAGCAAGACACGGGGGTTGTTATCGTTCTCTAGGGGAATAGGCATCAGTAAAGTCCTAATTGAATATAGCTAAGAACTAAAGGTTGAGAGAAGATTATTTTTTTGTTTTTATATTTTATGAAAGCAAGTAAAATCTTGGGTTTTGAAGGTTGTTTGTTTTAAACTAATAATTAAAACTAAATTAAACTAACTAAGATTAGGGAAATTCATATGATGAGAGAATAGTTTTTCCGTAATCATGTATGATCTTTGGTAGCTTCTCCTCACTCTATTGCCTTGTCACACTTGTGATGTATATGTAGGTACTATTCTAATGCATGGAAAATTAAACGAAAACGCCCTTTACGAAATAACTAACTAGAGCAACGCACAAGTAAGGTAGTATGACGACTATTATAAGGCCCCTAATCTAGATAAACGCATTTTTATTAATACCTAAATGGGTCATCTACACACGGGTAAGGTAGTATGAAGACTATTACCGGTGGAATCCTTTCTACGTAATCATGTCTCCCAAGATCTCACGATAAGGGACTAAACATGCACACACTTCAACAAAAGGAAACAAAGTTAAGATCTACATACCAATTCACATACAATCACAAGTAAACACTTAAAAGATCTAGCCTAGCATGTTCAAGATAGAAGAAGCACAATTATATATCAAATAATAAGACATATTGAAAGATAAGAGATAAAAGAACTTCACTATGATGAATCAAGCAACTAGGGATAGTATAGAAGGGTTGGGAAACCCTAAAATACTCCCAAAATCTGGTACACCTCGTCCTCCCATGAACTAAACCCTAATGTCTTCTATTAAAAATGTATATGAAAAACATAGAAATGATTTTTTATATATAGAATTCAGGCCGCGACGACGTCACCATTTTCCAGACGCCGTCGTCAAGATAGTGTTTCTTTGGGTCTTCAAACTTGACGGCTGATCCAGACGCTATCTCCATGATTCAGACGGTGTCCCACTTGAGTCCAGAAGTGGTCAGGATTATTTAGACGGCGTCTCTAGAGTTTGGTCTTAAATCTTCATCAATCTTCACACCCGTTAGCTAGCTTGTCCATTTTCTTCCCAAATTGAGGCCAAATCATGTGTATTTCCACCAAATGTCTTCCAAATGCTAAAAATGCAAAAAGAAACGATTAACCACATATTTAAGACATTTTTGAAGAATAATCAAATAACATACATGGAAAGAGGACGATAGGTGGTTTTGGAGAGAGAGAGTGGTTAAAAAAACATTTTAGAGAGAGAAAGAAACATAAGAGAAAACGTGTATTAAGTGTGTGAAATAATGAACAACCAACACCTTTTCCATAGCATGGAAAGGGTATTTATACCTCCTATGGCCAGTTTGGGCCTTGGCTTGCATGGGCCTTGGGCTAACTAGCCTAGTAAGTTTCCAAAAATAAATAAACAAGCTATCTAACGATATCTATAGAAGTGACCGACACTTTTGTGTTCCTAAAAATCTCCCCCTAAGGAAGGTCACTCTATTTTACAAAAGTTTAAACCTAGCATACTATGCTTTAACTCTATTCTTGAGCTCGTAATCTTTAACTTCATTCATTAACTTGTGAATTGATGTAGTGATCATTGACTTTAGGCTTGAGCTTGTTCCATTGACTTGTATGTAAACATGTGATCATGAGCTCCTTGAGATCTTCAACCAAGCATAATCTCCTTTCATCATCTTGTAAACTTCGCCATCTTGTGAACTTGTAACTTCTGGACTGACATGCTCATACCTTTCTTGATATGTTAACTTGAAAAGCTTTAATAATGCATCTTTCTTTAGGTTCTTTAACTTTAACATTTCGTCACTTCGAGAAAGACGTTCTGTATCAGAGTGACAGAAACTTCTTTGAAATTATTTGACTTTAATACTTCATCACTTCAAGAAAGATATACAGTATCAGAGTAGCAGAAGTCTTAAAACATGTACTTGAGCTTTCGTGATGTCTTTATATTTGTCAGTCGGGTATGAGCATTTAGCCATAAATCTGTAAGACAGATGGAACCAGGTACCTTCACCTCCATCTTTAAGTATCCTATATTAAAATAGTTAGCAATAAAGCGAGAGACGAATATGGCTTTGTCATTCGCCCGTGTTTGGTTAGATTAACCTTTGAATCTGTAAGGATCGACCTGTGATCAGGTAGATTCAATTTAAGAAGAATCTCCTTGATAGGATTTCCAGCTTGTAGTATTAAATCTTTCTAACACATGTGTATTAGTTTCATCATACTCAGCATGTTCTCATTATCAGAACGTCTCAAAGTAGACAGCACGATAAGAGTGAACCAGTGAGTTACTGTCTCACCGATTGAATAGAAAAATCGATTTGAAAATCAATTGACGTGTCACTTGCTAAAGTGGTTTTGTGACACATCAAGAGTGTTAATCATTTCAAAAGTTTAGCATCAATTGTCAATTCATATACTAGAACAAGTTTGATTCTTGTAGAATCGCACCATCATTTCTTTCCAGTTGTCACAACTTTGATTCATATAGAATCGCACAAGTCACCTACCATGACCTTGTTTGATGTTAGCTCAAGCAGGATTTCCATCTTCATTGTTATTACTTAAGTATCACTCTGATGTTTTGGAAAAATCATAAGGATAATGCGTAGGACTCTTTATATATTTCTCGTTATTCACATTGTGTGAGATAGCAAGCATAATTTTGACATTAAAAGAAGAATTGAATAACAAAAGGCATTAGGAACATCTCAGACAATATCGATATAACAAGGAATAAGAATATCAGATATTAAGAATAATAATAGTAGGAGTGATCTCGAGAGGACAACTTAGAGTTTAGTTAGGATTCCTAGGAAAGTACACATCTTCCCACCCTCCTAAGGAAAGGACAGGCAGTCACTCAGTATAGTGTGAGGTAGAGTCAAAAGTTGGTTTTAAAACCTCAGGAAGATCTATACATACAAATTGCCATGGATTGTAATTAAGAGTGACTTCTATTTCTTGAGCTTAGTAGAGGTCTTCTTACACTAGGACCATTATCAGGGTTTACAAACTTAGCAGAGGAAAGTCAAAATATTGTGAGAGACAAAAAAAAAGTTGAAAGGATGTAAGAAGGACAAAAAAGGAAAAATTAAGGGGGGGGATGGAAAAGGATCATAGTAAGGATAGAGACCTAAGAGGCTAGTGCAATGAGGATTGAACTTAGGTGTACCAAGGCTTATGAGCTAAGGATGTGTTCCATTGAATGTTAAGGTTGCTTGTATACATTTAATAGGTGACAGTTTAGGTGATAAAGAAGAATGTGGACGTTTTATGAAAGGCAGTCTTAGGATGTGAGAAATAGGTGAGTTATCACAGGAGTTAAGTCAGAACCAAGACATAAATCTCCTAAAGTTTTCAAGTCTCATTTGATTAATAAGAAGGATGATGGAAAAACTAGGTTCGCTAGAGTGACCATTGTTGTAATCTTATAAGATGGGTGATAAGGAGTTCTTAGGCTGAAGGATAAGGACTGAACTATTACCAGGAGACAGGTGTTTAAGAGGAAGGATATGGCGTCCATAAGGAGTACCTTTTAGGATTGATATATAGGAGTATAACTTAAGGAAAAGGAGCAAGTTTGTAGAAAGAAGTGATAATTAGCTATCAGTTTTCTTTTAAGGAGTTGCGGTGTTTTCTATTAAACTTATAACATTTTCGGTCAAACTAGATGGTTCCAAAAGGAGTTGAGAGAGGAAAGAGACTGTGCTATCTTGTGTGGATAAATTCAGAGATATGATTAACAGAGGTCACAAGAAGGATGAAAGGAGGAGAATATTCAGGAGGTATTAGGACAAGATCGCCAGAGTGGATAAGGAAAAAGTCAGAAAAAAAGGATTAATACAGGAAAGACAGAGGAGCATTAGGAAGAAGAGAGAGGTTATAAGGAGTGGTTTATTCAGAAAGACTCTAGGAAAACTTCTAGGATTAATGCAAAAGCGAGTATATTGAACATTTAAAAGAAATATGGCAATCCACTTCAAAAGGTTAAGGACAACAGAATTGTGGAGTTTGTTACAGAAAACGGAAGTTTATATGAGTGGGATAGTTAACAAAGGATATAAGAAGGAGTAAGCAGGTAAGGAGTTTGAATAACAAATTCTAAAAGGAGTTTTTGTTTAAAAGGTAAAGGAACATAGAAAGGAGGTACCATTAAGAGTTAATTCAGTAAAAGTGAGTGATAATGACTTAGGACTGTGCAGGAGTTTTGTAGCTTAAAAATAATATATATTTTGTGTCATTCAGAAATATCGAAAGTGTGGAAAAATAAGGAAAGATAGGGATTATAAACTATATAGGAATGGAGAGCATTATCCAAAGGATGTCTTAAAATAAACTCGTCAGGAAAAGTTAGAATATGTAGAATAAGTAGGGGTAGGACCAGGTACCATTCACACTCAATCTTTAACGTGATCCTATATAAGAGAGAAATAGTTAAGCAGGAAACAGGTGTAAAGCAAGGTGTAAATAGGAGTGTGGTAATTGGTTCACAAAAAGGAGCTTCCGGAGATGTGAAGGTGAAGATGTGGATGGAGAAATAGGAGTAAAAAATTTATAAGGAAGGAATTTTAGGGTGTGTTACCTAGGGAACAAAGTTTAAAAGGGTTAAAAGCAGTAGATATGACGAGAAAGGTTGAGTAGGCTTTGTTCAAAAGGATCGCACATAGCGTGAGGAGTTTATTGTTTTGTTTGGTAGGTTATCAAAAAGGGAGATAATAGGATAAAAGTTAAAGGTGATCATAACCTAATATAATTGAAATGTACGGATATTAAGGTGTGAAAGAGCGATCGACTTCACTAAGGAGAAGGAGTGCAATTCTAAGGGTTAGGAGGCATTTCTAGGTGAGTTTTATTAGAGAAAAACGAGAAAAGTGGATGCATTCATAAAATAAAGGAGACACATCTTAGGAGTTGATAGTGGGATATTCCACTTTAGGGTTTGTCTAGGTAGGAGTTTAGGTGATTAGTTAAAAAGTTAATTGTTAAGGAATCTAGGTTGCTAGAGAAGGACTGACATAGATGTATTGTAGTGTGTTTCTATACTAATTTAACTCAGGAGCATGAGTTACTCATAGGGAGTTTTTTATCAGAAAAAAGAGAGTATAACAAGGATATAACAAAAGAGAGCAAAGGAGTTGGTAAGACCAGACCGCCAAAACGCGTATAAAAGGAAGTGAAGGAGTTAAAGGACAGAAATAGGTTAAGGATAGGAGGTTAGTGAGGAGTAGGAGAGCTCAAATCCCTATAAAATGGAGTTTGAAAAAGGAGTAGGCAAAGGAGTAGGATTTTCTAATAGGACTAGGACAAGGGACAAGGTCTGCCAAGGACAAAGGAGTATTGCGCAGCAACAAAAAGATAATGGAGGTCCAAGGAGTTTCTAAAGGAGTAAAGGAAGAAGAAGGATATAAGGGGTATAGAAGGATGCAAGGAGGTAAAGTAAGTCGATGGATTGAGGAAGAAAAGTTAAGAGGCATGTGTTCATCACCGCGGATTGAAAATGAAAGGAGTTAAGAATAATAACAGAGAATCGAAAGAAAAAGTGAACAAAAAAGGATATTTGAGAGAAAAGGAATATCTAATTGATCAGTGAAGTCAGATCCATATGGAACATAAGAAGGATCTGTTAGGATTCTTGTGATTTAGGGAGTGTGAAACGTGTCATCAAGAAAGGGAGTATAGATAAGGAGGAAAATAAGGTAGGGGAGTTTTAGGAGTTAATAAGGAGGCAGTAGTTAATACATGTTGTGGTAGTTCAAAAATAGAAGGTTTATAACATGTGAGAGATAGAGCACAAGGAGAATAGTCCAGCACAATAGGTAGCGGTACTCGATCAAAAATAGGAATAGGATCTTCAAGTATACAAGAAAGGAGGGATTAGAAACAAGAAAGTATAAGGAGAATGGTATACAGATGAATAGAAGAGAGTTCGAAAATAATGGGAGCCTTAGGTCATGAAGGACCATCTGGTATTACATAGGATTTCCAGAGTATTAAAAAGGGAGAGGTAGAGAGGAAGGAAAGCGACGTTCAAGGAAAGGTCTCAGGAATTGTCAACAGAATCTATTTAAGGAGTTTGAGATAGTTTTCATCATATTAATAGAATCGCTCACCAAAATGGCAAGGGAGGTTATAAGGAAACCTATACCAGAAAGGTGACCTACTGTATTAGAAGTAGTATAATATAGAGGTTGGATCAAAAAAAAGAACATAGGAAAGGATAAGAGGGAGAAATTTCCAAGAACTCTTCATAGGTGTTCCCTTGTCGAGATACTGTTAAAGTTTTTAGTTTTGTCGATTTAATCAAACTCCTAGGAGTTGATAAGGAAATGTATTAACTTAAGGTGGTTCAAGGAGACTTTCAAAAGTAAAAAAAAAAATCAAGTGTCAAAAGGGAGATAGAAAATGCGAGGATTAGGAAATAGGCTTTAACTTGTAGGTGAGAATAAGTAAAGTTAGCTGGTTTGGTTTAAAAGGTGTCAACAGGGAGGAAGGAATACACTGATAGTTAGAAAGGATAAAGAATGAGAAGGGGATAAAGGAAAGCAAGAGCGAGAGAGGCAGTTTATAAATTTTGTATCAAAAAGGGTGTTGCTAGGTAGGTTATAGTCTAGGAAGTTATGAGATAGGTTTAAGTATGGATAATTTTTTTTTCTCAATTTAAGGTATCCATCTTGTTTTTGGTTGCAATGTTAGGCAATTAACAAGTTTTCAAGTTAAATTTCTAACGATCGTTTATTTTATTATTGCATCGTTAGTCCTTTATATGATTTTGTTGAGATTTATTATTTTTTGATTAAAAAATTAATTTCGAAAAAAAAAAATTAAAAATTTAACCAAAATTTTTTTAAAAAAAATTTTAATTTTGAAAAAAAATTTAATTTAAAAAAAAAAATTAATTTCGAAAAAAAATTAATTTCGAAAAAAAAATTAATTTTGAAAAAAAAGTTAATTTTTAAAAAATTCTAAATTTTTTTTTAAAAAAAAATTTTGGTTATAATTTAAAATTTTTTTTTTTTCAAAATTAAATTTTTTTCGAAATTAATTTTTTTTTTAAATTTTGGTTAATTTTTTTTTCGAAATTAAATTTTTTAATCAAAAAATAATAAATCTCAACAAAATCATATAAAGGACTAACGATGCAATAATAAAATAAACGATCGTTAGAAATTTAACTTGAAAACTTGTTAATTGCCTAACATTGCAACCAAAAACAAGATGGATACTTTAAATTGAGAAAAAAAAAGATGGGTATTGGACCTAAGATGAGTACCTTTTTATGCGATTTGCCCGTAATAAATCATATATTATTCAGCTAAATAAAACGAAGTGATAATCTTTTATATAACAAAACAATTACCCCTTCCGTCCCGCATCAATTGTGTACTTAGATAAGGCATTCTCAAATTAGACCATTCACCAATAATAACATATCGTTTTCATTCACTAAAATCTATTTTGATGAGATGAAATAGGAAATGGACGGTTATTATCGATAACCTAAAATATAATTATGAGCAATTGTTAGAACATCCAATATGATGGTTTAAGAATAGGTTCAAAAATTATGAAAAAGTTAAAAATTTTGTTTATCATAGTGACGAATCATTTTAAGTCTAGATAGCATGAAAAGGTTTAGGGTTTTGAAGAGATTTATAAATTAATGTATTGCATGACTTGACAATTTCATAAACCTACTAAAAGCTTTATTTATAGTGAGAATAAGTTTACTGTATGAAAAAGTTTGTAAATTAATGACATTTCAACATGTGGCAAATATATAAACTTTTTACTACCTCCGTCCCAAAATTATTGTCCACTATTTTATTTTGAGTTATCTCAAAATAATAGTCCGTTTCCAAAAATAGATAGAAAATTTAGTTTGAGTTTACTATAATACTCTTACTTGAAATTATTATTACAAACATTAAATATGTTTTAAATTAATTAGCTATGGGTAAAACTGTCATTTTGTTAAAAAGTAAGAAAGATAAAGTAGTAATAAATGCAATTTTTTTAAACTGTGTGTTTCTTGTCTTTAGACAATAATTTTAGGACGGAGGTAGTAATATGTTGATCATAGTGGATGCCCTTAGGCTGGACGGTATAAGGGCCAACTCACCTTGGTGAGTCTAAAAGTCACGCGCGAGTCTTGCCTCGCCCAGCTAAGTGACTTCTTCATTTGTTTCGTGAGTAACTTACCTTAGAGGGGAGGGAGTCGTTGGCTGTTATGGTGGTGCCAAGCTATATAGCGCGAGAATTGCCGATGGCGCACCACTCCGTGGTTCGCGCCATGGCTTCTGGCGCCGTGGCTAACATCCCAGGCCAAACTTTTTTTTTTTTGTGTTTATGTGTGTGTTCATGTGTGTGTGTGTGTTTTTGTTTTTGTGTTTGTGTTTGTGTTTTGTGTTTTGTGTTTGTGATGTATATATTTTTTTTGCAGGTGGAAGAAAAGCATGGGGAAGAAGACGCATGAGGAAGAAGAAGAAGACTATAAATATTTTTCTTTTTCTTTTTCTTTTAATTTTTTAAAACATTTTTTAAAATATCTTATTCTATTATAAGTTTTAAAAAAATCTTATATTCTCGTAATGAAAAAAAATTATTTTATATAATGTATGTTTTATTTAAATTTTTTATTTTAAAAAAAATCAAAAAAAAAATAATAAAAAAATGCTATGGCACCAGAATTCTGAGTGCCAAACCACTCCCACTGAATTCTGGTGCCATGGCATTTCTGGTGTCAAACCCTATTTTGCTGACGTGGCATCACTTTTGAAGTTTGGCACCAAGAGTTTGGCACCACGACTCCTTGTGCTCTTAAGTGAGTTTGAGTGTGTGTGAGCTCTTTTTTTCTTAATGTATTTTATTTAGTTTGTGAGTGTGTGTGGTATTTAATGAGATATATTTTATATAAAGTGGGTATTTTAATGTAATGTGAGTTTTAGTTGAAAAGTGAGTTGTTATTACGGTTAAAAGGTGAGTTGTACGGGGTGTTTGGGGTTGCTTATTGAAAATAGATTATGCGTTTTGAAAATGAATAATCAAATAATCAGGTGTTATAAAATAGGATTATGAAACATAGTGTTTGGATTTGATTATGTTGTTTAATATCGCAATAATTAAATAATCAGTTTTTTAATTATTATACAACAAAACATGTAATATGACAAAAACAAACATACTATAAAAAAGGATCAAGATCCTCTCAAGTTATAGTCAAACATGATAGATCATGTTCACCAATCACAAATAAGATAAGTGCATAAAACATTTTCTTTTAGTAAAAAACATAGGCCCACTTATTTATTAACTCTCACAATAAGACTAACATGATGAATCATGTTTGACCATAACTTGAGAGGATCTTAATAAGCTACATGGAAGTCAAATCAAAGGGCCATACTAGTAATTAATGGATATTTTTGGTAAATTGGCCCCACAAATGAATCTGCGTTTTCTACCTACCCCTCACTCACTTTTTCAAAACATCATTTTGCCCCCTCGAAAACGCAGATAATCACGTTGTCTTTTTTCCCCAAACACTCAATTTAGCTTTTCTCCATTTGCAAAATGAAATAATCAGTTAAGTTAGTTGATAACGCAAAGACAAACACCTTTGTAATGAGTTTTAAAATTAGAGAGAGAAAGCTGATGTAACGCTGACGTATCAGATGAGTTTGCCTTCCTTTTACCATCATCCAGCCTTAGAGCGAAAGAAGTAAATCATTTCACACCATTTCAGAAAAAAGAAATAACATTCTCAAATTAGACCAATAAATTGACCATATTTCAACATTTGTCAAAACAATGTAACACGACATATCTTAACTACTTCTAAAGTATTTAATTTTCAAAATAATCTTTTAATACTTAAATTTTAATGTTTTGTTTAAGTTCTGACATGAAATTCAAACATTGTTTCTTTAAAGAAAGAGTTAATTTCATAATTAGTCCCTAATGTTTGTCGGGTATAACGGATTTAGTCCCTTCGAAACTTTTTTAACGGATCCAG
>BQNB010019964.1:28459-66099 GCA_026074375.1 Tanacetum coccineum | reverse complement strand
CTGTTATTTTTGGTAAAAAATTTAAAGCTCAGTAGGTATGGTTTAGAAAATGGTAAATGATGTTATAATTCTGCGTTTTTAGGTCAATTGTAAGACTTTAGAAAAGTGTGTAAACGAATTGGTAAATGTTGGGCATGGTGTCAGGGTGACCCATGAGGGTAAATAAACACCTTAGACATCCATCATATGATTATTACATGTGCTTAAGCTTTTGGCTTAGTAGCGTGTAACACGTGTTATTTTGTTGTTTAGCTGTGTGCGAGGATTTTTGGAATTGCTTTAGCATCAGCTGAGTTTCATAGCCCCTTTTTCTTATGTTTTCATGGGGTAAAAATGATTCTATGAGTTTAAATGTTTTAGTTTCTGTGATTATGTGTTATATGGTTATTGATTGTGATGTGATACGCTCCATGGCTTTGTGATCAATTAGAGTCATTTATGTGGTACGCTCCATGGCTTTGTGATCAACTGGAGTTGTTTGGAGGTATGTGAGTTCAGTTGGAGAGTGGTGTTTACTACTCAATCAAATCCAACTGAAGGGTTGAAATAATACCTACTAACTTTGTGTTCCGATCAGAGGGTAGTGAGCTACCCATGACCCTTTTGTGAGTGATGTGATGTATACGTGAACTGCGGGACACGTATGGTTATTATGAATTGTTTTAGTAATCGCAGCAATTGTTTGAAAGGTTTTGTTATGTGTTTTAAACCTATGACTCACCAACCATTGTGTTGACTTTTTGAAGCATCATTTTCAGGTGAGCATCATGAGGATGTTAAGGCTAAAAGAAGTGGCTAGAAAGACCATAGGAATGCATTTGTAGTTCGCTCCTGAGTTTTGTTCGTGTTTGTTGCATGGATTCTTTTGAATGCTATTTGATTTTATTAGGTTCGTAAGTCATTTATGTCTTTGTATTGATGAGACTCTTTGTCATTAATACAAGACGCCATGCGGTTTCTTTTGTATTTTTGGTATTGTCATGACACATTGTGTCTTTTATATTTAGTTATGCATTTAGTGATTCTCTATTGTTGACACCATTGTGTTGTGATGATATCCATGATGTTACGCCTCGTGTTTCCGCCTTGGCGGGGTGTGACACTTCATATTTCATTGAATTAAATAAAAGACATTACATGATAGAAAATAAATTCAAATATTGCCCCTTCCGCTGCAAAACTTGCGTGGGAAGGGTGCCTACATTTCATGTACGTAACATTTCTTAAGGTTGCAAATGTTTCAAGTTCGCGGAAGGAGCTTTCCATTGCGGTCCCTGAGCTTGTACGCTCCGTTGCCTAGTGCTTCCGTTACTTCGTACGGTCCTTCCCACTTTAGGCTAAGCTTCCCGTTATCCTTTGCATAGCTGGCGTCGTTGTTCCATTACACCAGGTCTCCAGGTTTGAAGCTTGTGTTACGGACTTTGGATTTGTAATACTTTTCCATCTTTGCCTTGCTTCTTGCTTCACGAATTGCTGCTTGCTCCATTCTTTCTTCCAAAAGATCAAGATTGATTTCCAAGGCTTCATCATTCTGCACCATGTCTATTTTCGCTATCCTCAAGGTGGGCATACCAATTTATGCTAGAATGACTGCTTTCGTTCCGTATGTGAGCGAGAATGATGTGTCCCTGTTACTTGACTTAATCATTGTGCGGTGTGCCCATAAGACATGTGGTATTTCCTCAATCCAGTCTTTGCTTCTTTCATCCAGTCGGGCCTTTATTCCTTCTCCTAAACTTCTGTTTGCTCTTTCCACTAAGCCGTTGGCTTGTGGGTGCTTGACGGAGGCAAAGTGTTGGCGGATGCAAAGCTTTTCACACCAATCTTTGAATGGATTATCCTTGAACTGCTTTCCGTTGTCAGATATTATTTCCCTCGGCAGACCAAACCTGCAGACTATGTTGTCCCATACAAAATTTTTCACCTGATTACCCATTATTGTTGCGACAGGCTTTGCTTTGATCCACTTTGTAAAGCAGTCCATTGCTACTATTAGGAATTTGACTTTGCCAGGACCCTCCGAGAAAGGTCTGGCTATGTTAATTCCCTATTTGTAGAATGGCCACAAGGACATGATGGGAGTCAGTTTTTGTTACGGGTTCCTTGGCACGGGGTAGTGAACCTGGCAATCTTGACATTCCCTTATCATTTTTCTTGCATCCGCATGCATTGTTGGCCTGTAGTACCCTGTCCGTATGGCCTTGGCTACTACAGATCTTGTTCCGGAATGCATACTGCAAGACCCTTCATGGATTTCTCCCAGGACATAAACCATACCCTAGCGGACCCTTCATGCAAGACCCTTCTATCTATGGATTCCAGAGGTAGGCCATCAAACCATAGCCTAGCGGACCCAGTGATTGTAGAATTGAACATGTGGCACCATGTTGGCATTGCCCAATGCTCCACCTTTGTAGCTCCTTGAAAGATCTTCAAGTGATCTTCCGGGTCATCACTTCCGTCATATGTTTTGACGTTAACTGGCATCCGGGTCTTTTTTGGAAGGTTAAAGTAGCGGATGCAGGACGTGAAGGGATCTATCTCCTCACACACCCATGGCTGTGATAGGTCGTCATCCTTGATGCTTGACCTTTGCTTTTTTGATTTTGATTTCCAATGTCCCCCTCCGCTGTCTTCACTTTCGGAGAGCATTTCTGTCCTTTGTGAACATGTTCTTTCATGGAGACGCTTTCTGGGAATGGATTACGTTCTTTCTAAATGGTAACTCTGGTAACGGCTTTCTGAGTGTGCGGACACACTCTTTCCTTTATCTCCCAGCCTATTGAATACTCCTCCATCTCTTCTTCCTTTTCCTTCCGGCCTGTGCCTCGGCGACTTTGACCTATCACATCTTATCTTGGAAAAGACACTAGTACACTCAGGGCTTCCGGACACGCTATGGGAGTGTCCGGATCTTCGTCCTCTTCGGTGCTCCCCTCTTACATTTGGTGTTCTGGACTCAGAGTGTTGTGACACCTCCTGCACTTTCTAGTTTCTTCTTGAGTATCCTTCAAAGTTAAGATGAGCTTTCACTTCCTTCAGCTTTTCTTGCTGTATCTTTTCTTGGTGAAAATTTTCAGCTATTATTGGTAACTACTAATGGTAATACTTGTCACAGTACTCCCGAAGGGCTGCGTCGGACGTGGGCATGTTCGTGTTTTTTGAGATCTGCTCATTCCCTTTTCCCACTGTGTTTCACATGGTGGACGTGGGTGGGGTGAGATTGAGCTCTGCTGGTCCACTCATGGCGAGTATTTTAGGAAACACAGTTGTGTACTGGGTCCCATAGATGGCGCCAACTTGTTAGTACAAAATATGTTACGGGGTATGAGATGGGCTTAGATCGCTTGTTGGGCTGGATCTTCAAGCTCTCCTTAGGCTAGATCTTGTACTAAGCAAAGTGATTGAGATGATTCTCTGCACAAATGAAAGTAAAACGTTAGCCTTACCGTAGGGACGGACCCCACAATTAGACTCCGGTGTGAGAGTAAGAAATCATGTTGTCAGAAGTGTATGTGTGTCTGTGTGTTGGGAGGAGTGAGAAAAATGTACCTTTTGGTGTGTCAGAGGGTCCCTTCTATAGGGGAGTCTAGTACTAGGGTTTCCCAGTATTTCGCCTACAACTGTAGTTGCCGTAGTGGGACCCTTGTCGGGGAAGGGTCCGTGATAATCATGATTGCGGACGCGGATTCCCTTCGCAGATGCTAGTTGATCCGCAGATGGCCTACGAAAGCGACTTATGACCGATCCGCGTCCGTCTTGTTACATCCGGGTCGCGCCAGTGTGGTTCTGGGATTAGTTTCGACCCGTTATACTTATTATTCATTTAGTTGGGCCGGGGCCCTAATGTATTGGTATGGCCCAGACCCAAAAGCCTGGCGTAACTATTATACGTCATCACCGCCTAGTCACTACTCTTGAAATTAAAGAAAAAAGGAAAGAGACATAAATGCACCAAAAAGAAAAAGATATGAATGAAATGTGATGTTTTATATTGTGCTCTTGAGTTACAAGCGAAAAATAATAATAATTGATGACTCTATAGTTAACTTGTTGTTGTATATAAAAGAGAGATAAGGCGGTCGCGCATTGGGACAGGGGTAATTTGGAGCCAGTATTCGTATGTAAATCGAGGAATTAGATTGTTGCACGTTGCATTAGAGCTTTTTATATTTCTATATAATGCATTGTGGAAGAGCCAAACAACGATGATAAACAACAAATATATAAAGTTATGATCTTAAGCTATTGTGTGTGATCCTAATGAATCATATATTACCGGCAATATTAATCTTACTTACTACACACACAAATCCTACAACTCCCACTTGTACATGGTAATCCCTAAGCGGTCAAATACCAAACAGTCAACCGTCTAACAACGAACTTAACTGTCACCCGATAATACAAACTTGTTTTGTCCGTCGATAGAACCAAACAACAGATCATTAACTCTTAATGATCGTATGATTTTAGTAATACTCTTATTACCTTTGTTCTGAAACATGTTAATTTGAGACATGGATTAAGCAATCTTAAATCGCTAAAACATGATTCTCGATCTAGAATTAATGATATACCAAAGTAAGTTCAACAACAGTTTAAACCTCCTCTCTAGTCACGGCCGTGTGAATATCAGTCAATTTATGAAGTGGCCAACAATAATATCTTCTCTTTTAAAGAGGAACAAATACCTTAACCCATATCACCTTGCAATGCCCAACTCATGAAACTAACATATACCGGGACAACCTCATGTTAAGAAGGTGTTGGGTATAAATCAAGTCACACTCCTCAAACATTACAAAAATGCTATATATCTCAAGTTCGAAGGATACTCAAGAATACAAACCATAAACATGATTCACTTGTTGACAAACATCCATGTCATGATGTCTCATATGGGTCATCCATTATCCATTATCTCCATCTCACGATATAATGAATAACAATGAACTCTGGCCATAACAAGCAAATCATTAGTACTATACAAACGAACACCAGTACCCTTCATATAAGTCTTAATTCACATTGTGCCTAATCATTGTGATCGATGATATTAGAATTATTCACTAAAGGTACTAACGTGCAAATATAGAATAACAATTAATGTAAAGGAAGAAACAACATCATATTAAATTGTAAAAGTTCCAGCATCCCAAATACATGAATACAACTATGACTAATCTAAACCAATATAACGAAGACCCATTCCATTAGCATGAAATTCATGCTTACCACACGGTAATGCTTTTGTCAAAGGATCAATGGTATTGTCATTGGTATGAACTTTAATAACCTCTACATTTTGAAGACTAATTGCTTCATGGATATAATGATGTCTACGAAGAATATGTCTACTGCCTCTTTGTGTAATGTATTAACTCGCAAGTATGATAGTACTTGAGTTGTCGCAATACACTTTCACATGGTTCTCTTTACTTGGTACAACTTTGAGTTCCTCTTTGAACTTCTTCATCCAGTAAGCTGTTTTGCAGCCTCTAAGACAGCAATGTATTTAAATTTCGTAGATGACATTGCTATCGTATCTTACTCAAAACTCCTCCATGCCACCTCTTCGCCATTCAAAATGAACACGTAGCCTGATTGAGACTTTGTATCGTCCCGATCACTTTAAAAACTAGCATCCGTATAACCCTTTACACTAAGATCGTCCTCCAAACCTCCATAAAGCAAACACGTATCTTTGATTCTTCTCAAGTACGTTAAAATTGCTTTAACAACAGTCCAATGTTCCTCTTTGGGATCAGATTGAAATTTGCTTGTCATGCTCAGCGCATAAGACATATCAGGACTCATAGAGGTTATAACATACATGATAGATCATATAGTAGAAGCATATATAACCTTTCTCATTTATTATTCCTTTCTTCTAAGTACGTAGGACTATGAGTATCACTCAAATACTTATTAACTCAGTCTTACCAATAACCCCACGACTCTTTCTTAGAGGTTTTCATCTTGAATCTCTTGAGAACACTTTTTTCAATATGCATTGAATAAGGTTTGAATAGCTCCTAGAAATCATTTTGATATAACTCTTAGATTAGTTGAATTCTCCAAATGCGTACCATGAAGCTTGTCCTAAATCTATTCATGACAAAACCAGTCACAACGCCAGGCTTATACCCTTCAAGCATAGGATGTGATCATTTTCCCGATCTATATAATCATTAGTCATCAAGCTTACATGAGTAATAAAAATATTTTATTTCTGTTAGTTCTTTATGTAGGACACCGGTTCTTTTGTATTTTGAAATCTAAAGAACCAAAACCAAACTCTTTGATTTTCTCATCAAACCTCTTTTTCTAACTACGAAAAGCTTGCTTCTAACCATAAATGGATATCTGAAGTTTGCAAACTCTTTTAGGAAACCTAGACCTTTGAAAACCCTCAAGTTGCTTCATATAAACATCTTCATATAAACGACCATTCAAATAGCAGATTTCACGTCCATTTTCCATATCTCATAATCATAGTATGCGGTTATGGAAAATATTATCCTTATAGTCAGAGTGCCAACTACAGGCGAATAGGTTTCACTATAATCAACTCATTGAGTTTGCATATAACCTTTCGCTACTAGTCAGCTTTATATGTGTTTACATTACCATCCATGTCAGTCTTATTCTTTAAGACCCACTTGCAGCCAACAACCTTGGTGCCTAGTGGAAGATCAACTAAGTCCCAGACTTCATTATCTTTAATGGAATGTATCTCTGCATTCATCGCTTCAAACCATTTATTAGATTCAAAAACATTAATAGCTTGATTTTAGGTATCAGGTTCATCATAATCTCTAAGATCACGACCTTCTAAAATCATCAAAAAACCAAAATATCTATCAGGCAGGTTTGAGGCATGCTTGATCTGCGAAGAGTTGGTACAACATGTACAAAGTCTATCTATTGGTTCTTAGGAGGAGGTTGTTCAACAACGTCTGTACGAACAACTTCTTCCTCAACCAACTCAAAATCGCGTAGTACAATAGATATCAAAGAAGGTTATTCAATTTGTGGTTCAGTAGGGACGTCTCGAACCTCGTCAAGAATCTTGTCGCTCCCACTAAATTCTTGAAGCATATAATCTGATTCCAAGAACTGTCCATTACGTTCAACAAACACTTGGTACTCCTCCGGATAGTAAAAGGAGTATCTCGCAATTTCCTTTGGGTACCCCACAAACTTACATTTGATAGCACGGGATTCTAATTTATTAGGAGTAGTACGTTTAACTAGAACATCACATCCCCAAACTCTTATATAAAACAATACAGGAGCCTTCTTATCCCATATCTCATACGGTGTTTTTCTACCTTCTTTGTAATAACCATGTTGAGAATGTGTGCAACAGTCTCAAGAGTATATCCCCAAAAGGATAAAGGTACGTTACTCAAGTTCATCATCGATTGAACCATATCTAATAAGGTACGATTCCTCCTTTCGACTTACACCATTATGCTGAGGTGTATAAGGTAGCCTGCATTATGATACGATTGCACATTCAACTAGATGATCAAGAAATTCATGACTTATATATTCACCTCCACGATCTGATCGCAAGCTTTTAATATTCTTGTCGAGTTGATTCTCAACTGCACGTTGAAATGTCACAAAAGTTTTAAAGACTTCATGTTTATGTGTACTCAGATAAACATAACCATAGCGACTAAAATCATCGGTGAAGGTGACAAAGCAAGTATCACCATCTCGTGTAGGAACTTGAAATGGGCCACACAAATCAATATGTATTAGTCCTAATAGATCCTCGGCCCTATTACCTATACCAGATAAAGTTTATTTATCATCTTCCCTATACACGTTGCTATCACACGTCAAATGCATCAGATCTAGTTGACTCAAGAATACCATCCCCTTGAGTTTCTTGAGGCGTTACTTGTTTATGTGACCAAGGTGACAATGCCAAAAGTAGGCCTAATTTAAATCATATTTGGTTCGCTTAGCAACATGAAACATATATTTATCAATTGAGATCACACCATCCATATCTATTTCAAAAATTGCCATTCCGAGGAAATGCATTAAAATAAAACATATTATTCTTTAAAACATAAATGCCATAGTGTTTAAATGCAAGTTCAAAACCAGCATCTCTCAAAGAAGAGACATAAATAACACCTCTAGTAATAGTATGTGTGTAATGACGTTGTTGTAAACAAAGTTCCACACCACTAGGCACATTAAGAAAATAAGTTCCTATATCTTCAACTTTAGGTTCCTATTTCCCATATGTATCATCATGGCACCCTTTTCTAGTCTCTTGCTACTTTTCATTCCATGTACATTATTAAAAATGTGAATTCCATAGCCTGTATCAAAAAATAACAAATACCCCAAAAAGAAAAAAAAAAAATACGCGCACCCCCCTTACCCCCCCCCCCCCGAAAAAGCCATACCCCAAAAGTGCATGTGCAAGACGGATCTAACTCCACAATAACAAACCCTTTAACAAGCAATTATTGCAGATCGATCATTCTACATGACCTCACTTCACTCCATACATGGAGAAGATGACAAATCCTCTTCCTAGTGTCCTTAACATATCATAATGGAAGCACGTCTAGCAACCTTTTGGCAATTCATTCTATACTTAAGTGGCAGTGGAACATTCTTCCTACCTATAGACCTTCCATACCATTTTTTCTATAATTCTAATTCACACATGATCGCTCATGTCCCTACGATCTGTGCAAGCTTGATACGCAATCATTGGATTACACATTCTTCTCAACAAAATTCAAATTCAACCTTGAATGTAGTTCTCACGATATACTTATAATCCCATTGCCCTGGCATTGTTATTTTTTCAAGGACTAGACGTTTTAACGTGACTTAAGAAAGTAACATCGTACAATGTTAAGGCACGAAGAACAAGGATCAACGAATGTCCAATGAACGTTCTATCTTGTCGATGTAGCTCTTCATCTTCAAAACATAAGAGCTTTTCGATTGACCTTACATGCATTTTGCTGCCTTTTAGTGTCATACAACTCTTGGCTAGCTTGAGTTTGAAACATGTTTTTAAGCTCTTTGATCATATCTATGCATTGTGATTCTCCATGTCCTTATAGAGCTCAGGCGTCATGCATGCTAACATTAGCAACACAACTTTAAAAAAATAAAATTTAATAATTTTAACGTTATAATAAACGTCAACAAATAGTAAAAAACCAGCATTATGCCAGTCAAGCATTAGTAAGTAGTAGACGATGTTCAGAAGTGGCAGTAGCAAACATGAGGATCAATAAGTGTTTGTAATCAATGTGAAGCAACTTTCCTTCATACTTAATGGATCATCAAAAGTTATTTCCGTGAGTGCCCATCGATCCATACATTATATTTATTTATTACTAATCAAAACAAAAACAGACCCAATTGCATAACCAGTTTGGTATTGTGAGATCAACAAAGATCTAGAGTCCAAAGTTGAACCCTTCACGGTTGACAAACAAGCCCTCAAGCAACCACAAGAGATGTGTTAGCAGTTAGTCAATCCATGACACATTTATAAATCGAATTAATGCAAGAGACTGAAACAAAACAATTTGTTTGTTCTTATGTGTGGTACACATGCAGGCCGAACATGGGAGGGGATGAGAGAACTAGGGTTTTTGGTTTTCTAAATTAACAAATACTGCATGAAATAATAACTCTTGTATATAAAAAAGCGCTTAATGGTTGATAAGTCTACAAACTCAAATCAATATCAATAAACAAATAAATAAATAAAAATTATATTTATTTCATTACAAGATGATATATTATAATCAAGATAATATCTAAATCTAGTAAATAAACCAAAAACCAAATACTCTCCCCTAACCCACAAGGAGATATTAATTGGGCAGGTTGGGTTCCAAAAGGGATGCACCATCAGTTTAGGCTTCGGCCCAAACTTGCTCCCTTCCATTTAATTAAGTCCAACTCAATTAAGCCCGATTCATTTAAGTGACCATTTCTATATTTAAAACAAATATACAAAACGATGATCTCAAGCTATTGCGTGTGACCCCAATGAATCATATATTACCGACAATATTAATCCCATTTACTATGCACACAAATCTACATTATCCCGATAAATACACACTTTTCTCTCCTCATCACCACCACTGCCGGTCCGCCACCCTCAAACCACCACCGACGTCAGAATTTTTACATGCATAATGATCCACTTATATTTTCTTAATCCCCACATTGATACCTACATAACCCGCTAAGAAAAATCCACATGCAATGAGTATTTCTCTAGTTTTGGATTGGTTCGAGTTCGTGTCGAAATGGGCCGAAAACATTGTTTAAAAGTATTAAACAAGTATTCTTACAAGTGGGTTTTTGTTAAAACGTTGCGGGTTTGTGTTTTGGGTTGCGTCGGATTCGGAAACCGAGGAGGCAAGTGTGAGCCGATCGTTGTTCTTGCCGTCTTGGCTTGTTGTAAGTAATTTGATATACTTTCGATTGTATTTTAAATATTGCATGTGATGAAATCCGATTGAATCTTGCGTTAGACTAGATTAGGTTGTGATATTGGATGATTGAACGATATGTATATCATGTATAGGCTATTTTAAACATGTGGCGAAGTAATTTTTGGGTCAAAAATAGTTTTTGGCGTGTTTGGAAACATTCAATTTCGAGCAGAAAGTTTGGCTCAGATTTTGAGGTTCGAGATTTTGTAAAACCTGTTTTTTGATTTAGAAATATGATGGAGTTCGTCCTAATGAACGTTTCGGTAATTCGAACGTCCCGTAACTCCTCATAACGAAGAAGTTACAGCGAAAACAAGATTTGAAAACTAAGAAAATTCCAAACAACTATAAGGGTTTTGTTAGTTGCTGACATAATTTTATATGGCCGATTTGAGCACTTTTGAATCCGTTTCAGCCTTTCGGCGAAACACGAAAGTTGTTCGTAATGTCGTTTTACTTTGCCGCGAGGTTTGTTAGTCTTAAAATCGCGTGATAACGGGTCAAAACGGAAAGCCAAATTCTGCACTTTGGTTAAAAATGTAACAAGTTCTTGCAGAAACTTGCAGGGGCATTTTCGTCATTGTTTTTCGAGTTTCGGGTCTCGGCTAAAACTAAAAAGTTGTCCCGAACGTCGTTTTGCATAAAATCTCTTTAGAGTCCGAGTCGTGAAAATGTGATATAGCCGGTCGTTTTGTACGTGTCAGATTTAAGGAAAAATATGTATAATAAAAAGTCAAACGTTGACTTTTAAAAGTCAATTGGGTTAACAAGAGACTTGTTAGGTTTTATAACGATGGTAATCACTATTATTATTACGATCATGATAATTTGAGTTTGACGACCTTAATAAACGAGGACGTTTCTAAAAATAGAAAGTTTCCGAAAATAGAAAGTTTTTAATAAAGTGATACAACTTATGTTTGAAAGAAAGATAGTATCTAAAGTATACTAAGTGTTAGGATCTAGGTCGCGCAAGAGGATTTCTCATCACGTGTGTATTTTATACGATTTCTATCGTTGCGATGTACACATCATTCGATCGTACTTTATTATATAGTAACCGAGCGACATAATTATAGGTCGCGGTCGAGTTCGTTATCGGTGACGTTTCGTGATTGATTGATTATTGATCGTGGTCTTCAATCTAGGTGAGTTCATAGCCTCGCTTTAAATGCTTGAATGTTTTATAAACCCGCGAGGGGGATACATGCATGTTTTAAAAAATAGAACACAAGTAACATATTGTGTACTTGTTGTTGCTTGTTTTGAAAAGTGAACACAAGTAGTTTTATACGTACTTGTTGTTGCTTGTTTTATAAATTAAACATAAGCAGTTTTATACGTGGTTGATGTTGTTTGTTTGCGAAAATGGAACGCAAGTGTTTTTGGTATGATAATATAATTTCATTGCCATGAGTTTATGCCTTTGACTGTGTACTCGTTAATTACCGAGGAGGTAAACGCTGAATGCATTAAATAGATCTATTGGGTTTGACAACCCTGTCCGGGGTCTGGATCCGATGGTGAACACCCTATAACGGACATTTTGTATTGAGAAAGGGGTGGTGGCATACTACCCGGTCAATTATTTATCTATAACGATAAAATGGGTTAAGGTTCGGTACACGGGCTCATGAATGTTGAAAATGTGGCGTGGCTTGCCTAGCTAGCAAGTCATACATGTTTTTGGTGGAACCAAACTGCGTTCTAAGATTATAAATGTTTTCTGTGGAACCAATGTGTGTTCTAATTGTTACTTGAACACTCTATGAATTCACTCAACCATTGTGTTGACGTTTTTAAACATGTATATCAGGTTTAGGTACATGTGATGGCTTGGATGGGACAGAACACGGATATCAACGATTGGAACTCAGTGAAATTTTGTGCATTCGATAAATGTGATTTTTATGAAAATGAGTCGTGATGTGACTCACTAGAAATATATTTTCTAAACTGGTTTGGGACCTTGTAACTCTGATCTTCTTTTTAAACAAATCGAATGTGATTTTGTTTGATAAACGTCTCTTTTGAAGTCGTTTACTGTGACTCGTGTGCATATATTATGAAGTACCACCCCAAAGTGATATTCTGTTGCGTTGTAAATTTGGGGGTGTTACAGATTGGTATCAGCGCACTGGTTATAGCGAACTAGGTCATTTTCAAAACCTGGACTATAACTGTTTTTCAAAAAGTTTTTACGAGTCTTTCACCGTTGTCCGATATCCGCGCGCGCGTTGTTTTTGATCCCTAGATGCCTTGTGTGATGCTTTTAATCGCATTCTAAGTGCGTAACAAGGTAGGTAGCACTTGGTATGAATAATATGTATGTATATATGTGTGTGTGTATATATATATATACGGCATTCATTCTATGATGAACTGATATCTATATGTATCTTGATACTTGCTTCTTGCGAAGAGTTTAATTTTGAGGAGTATTGATGCTACTTGATGGAAGCATCGTTGTTATATGATGATTATAATTTCGTGTATGTATAAGTAATATATGCGACCGTTGCTAATATAAGCATTATGGACGCGACACTATATCCCGATTGTGTGTTTAATTTTCCCGTGCTATGTGTCGTTTGAGAACGACTATTTTTGGGAACTTTCAATTAAAGTTGCCGTGTTGTGTTTCGATTCCCTTGCATATACATCTACCTAGTAAGTCTTAAAGGTTGAATTCTGGAAACCCATAAGCATTGTGTTTAAAAGTGTGCCAAATAATTAGGCACGGCTATGTGTTGGGGTTTAGAGAAAATTGAAATGGTGATTGGTTGACCTTGATATCAAAGGCTCTAACCTCCTCTTGTTTCATCTTTGGAATAATTAGCTTTAGCACTCATTGATTCCTCTTCATCTCTGCCTTTATACCACTGAAATTGTAGATGCCGTATTCTAAATCAACCCAATAGATATACTTTTCAAATGGGTGTCTATCCTCTAAGAATTGGCCTTCAATGACTACAGTGTTGTGTTGAACAGATACCTTGACGTCCTCTTCGAGCACTCAGGAATCTCTATGTTTAAGGATAAAGAGTCAGCCATTTCATTCAACCGGGACGGCCAAATCCAGCACGCATTGGAAGAATCTATGAGAGTATCCCTTTTTGAATACCAAGAATCAGTTTTGGTATTTACGAATTGGTTGAAATTGTGAAAACGAACAACAATTTCATTAGAGATAACTCACCAACATTATCTATCAAGGGAGAATTACATATGTATTGTTTTATTCCGGGTAATAAAACCAGGGTAAAAAAGATTACATACCAACTATCACTAAAACAAATCTTAAATTACTAAAAGGTAATTATATCAAGAGGTGAGATAATGAATAACTTGATTGATCAAGTTAGACAAATAATGACCTTTGGATTAAATTCAATGGTTAAGATTAAAAGAGAAGTTGGTTATTATCATTTGATTTGGGCCATTTGATCAAATCTAATGGCTGGAAATTATCTAACTTGATCAATCAAGTTACAAGTAACTTGAGAGAATCCTCCTCCTAGAACAATATCATCACAAAGAACAAAAGAACACAGCCATCCATTTTTCATCAAAAAAAAAAACATTTAAAAAACTCCACTTTCCACCTCTTTTAAAAAAATAAAATATCTTGCAAACGGTAAATCGTCAAACGACAAAAAATACACCATCGCGACGATAATTAAATCATCTTTCTATAGAGGGGCACTTTTATATACTATCGACGAACATTTTTCGAATTTTTTTTTCAGTCACGTCTGAAAAAAACACATGTGATTTTTTCAGACGTAACTAAAAAAAATCGATTTCATATATTTTTGACGACTTTTTAGTGTTAAAATTTCCGCCAAAAAAAATTACACGTGATTTGTAAAATCACTTGTGATTTGTTGTTTTTAAAAATCACGTGCTATTTCATAAATCGCATGTGACTTCACAAATTCACTTATGATTTTTAAAGTAATAAATCACGTGTGATTTTATAAATTCATAAATCGCATGTGAATTTATAAATTTACGTGTGATTTTTAATGTAAGAAATCACATGTGATTTTCGAATCACGTGTGATTTTTTCTGGGCGGAAATTTAAAAAAAAAGTTCGTCGAAAGTATATAAAAGTCCCCGTCTATAGAAAGATAATTTAATTCTCTTCGCGATGGTATAATTAGATTTACGTCAAACGAAAAAAAATACACCATCGTGACGATTATTTTTCTATCTTTCTATAGGGGGCACTTCTATATACTTTCGACGAACTTTTTTCCGATTTTTTTAGGGAGAATTGCATATATACCCACTAAAACTTGAAAATTTGCATATATACCCAAAACACAAGTTTTCAATGCATGATGTACAATGCAAGTTAAGCATTGTGATAACCAGTAATATTCCCAGGGTTAAGTATTATAAAATATTATAATTTTGTATGTTGAAGTCTTTCGATCTTGTCAGTTTTCCTTATGAAAGCTGAAAAGTTGACTTCTGTTGTCTATTTTGCGTAAAAGCGGCTTCGGTTTAACCGGGAGTTTGATGAAGTGTTGAGTTCGTAAATGAATCATTTGTGATTCGTTTTTTTCTGTTTTAAAGTAGTTTTGAGGTTTTCAGTGCTTTTCGGAAAATTTTCCCGCGTTTAGCAAAAAATTGTCACGCAGCGCGTACCGGCACGACAGTTTATTTAAGTGTGGAGATTTATGAAGTTGGGAATGTGTTAATGGGTTTATTTATTTAATAAGTTGGTAATGTGTTAATAGGTTCGTAAATGAATCATTATTGTTGACGTTTTCTAGTATCATTTTCAGATGTGTCAAATCAAAGGTATGTGATTGGTATTGGAAGAGAAAAGACGTAACCCAAGGGGATTGGGTCGAGATGGTCTAGATTTTGAATTATGTCAAGTTTTTAACTTGTAAAGTTTCTGTAAACTTCAGTTTTATGAATGTAAATTATAAAGTGTATGATCTTATATCTTGTGAGATGAATAGTATCGTCGCATCCCGTGTTTCCGCCACTGACGGGGTGTGACAGATTGGTATCAGAGCCAAGGTTATAGAGAATGCCGATTTTTATAAAATAAAAAGCGTAACTATAACCAGAAAGTAAAGTCTATTTTTAGTAAAACCTCAAACATGGCGAAAGTTAAATAACCCGAGCAGTTCATGGAATTATTCCTAAATTACGCATAGCCTGATTAACTATGCTCAATTCAGGAAGGATTGTGAAATGATGGGGTTAGTTTTCCAAAAGTTATGTTAGAGGAGGGAAGGGATGTTTAAGTAATGTGACCGCCTGAAAATAATAGGGTGTTTCAAAGATTGTACATTTGGTTTGATTGTTTATGTGGTCCTCAACGAAACATTGCACGAGCGGAATATGTAGGCTAAGCGAAATATGCAGGAAAAGTTCAAGCGAAATATGTATGTTTAAGTTGTAAGTGAAATATGCAGGTTTAGCTCAAGCGAAATATTACAATTTAATAGAAAGATACTCTGCCAAATTTTTTTTAACTGAAGCGAAATATGCAAATCAAGCGAAACATGAAGGATTGAATTTCAAGCGAAACATGCAAGATTGACTTTAAGCGAAATATGTTAGCTTTCAACCGAAACATGCAAAGTTGACTTTCAAGGAGGAAATATGGTTGAATTTCAAGCGAAACATGCAACATGAGTAACAAGCGAATTATGTTTCATTATTAAAGCGAAATATGCAATTTCAGTTTTAAAGCGAAATGTGTAAATTGTGAAGCGAAATACGTAATTTCCAAGCAAAGCGAAATATGCAATTTTTCTTTCAAGCCAAGCGAAATATGCACACTTTCAAGCGAAATAAGTCAGTTTCGAATTTTTAACTTTCAAGACATTCAATTCACAACAAACAAACCTTAATCCAAATCAATTAACATTCACGGTTTTCTATTGATTTTGTAAAATCCCGCGAAAGACACAACTCTTTTCTCGGTTTTAATCATAGACTTGTAAAATCCCGTGGACGTTTATTGTTTTCATTTTTCCACAACTTCAATCACAACAAATCTACTTAAGATCCTACAATCATTTTCACTTCATAATTTTCAGTAAAATGGAAACGAAAGATACTTTATCTTCGTGTTCGAATTCGGAAGAACAACAAATGCAACAAATTCAAGACAAAGCAAAAAAGAGTTGCATGGTATCTTTTCGACAACTTCATTCACACCTCAAGCTTCTTTCAAACAACAACTTAAATGGAACTCGAACCGAGTCTGGATTCAAACGTGCATTTGCGACACTCTTTGGTCAAGATATAGAGACTTTCACAGGCACAATGTTCCTGAACGTGGACCAACTAGAAAAACAACTTGACAAAGAAGAATTTCAAGAGATTGGATCCATGGCTGCTTTTAAAGTACTCGAGACACAGTTTCAGATGTTCATCAAGTCACGGATGTTATTTGGAGATGGGAATTTGTTGTAATTGATACGCAACTACTTTCTCCAAACACCTCAAACTTGAGATTCCAGAATTCCGTGTCACATAATCCAAACACATGGAATCTGCTTAAGAAGTCAATTGATGAATGAGCAAAGCATAAAGAAGAGTATATCAGCTGGATGAGAATGAATGACAAAATGTAGACACAGAGGTAAGGTTGATTCGAGCAAAGCATTGGATGCTAGCTTGGTTAATACAGAAAGCAGTGGGACAACTTTAAAAGAGCAAGATACAAGCAATATCAGGGAATGTGCACAATGATGATGAGATATAAGGCCATATATGATGAAGAGCCAAATGGCTGAGGTACACATTTATTGCTAAAAAATCAATATCTTTGTCCTGGACAACAGAATACTGAAACCTGAATTCAATAATGAAGGAAAGGTTGACCAGAATGTTGAACAATGTCATGACACATGTCCTTTGCCTGCTAAATTCACTGATAACCAGACAACTGAACTCTCAAATCAATCTCTTGAATCTGAAAATATTCGTCTCAAAAAGACCGTTGCCCAATTTCAAAAAGATTTTTTAAGAATGGAAGCACATTGTGTTAATCTTGAACTTAAATATCAAAATCAAGCTTTAAAAGAAGGGCAACATGGTCAATTTTTGAAAGTAACAAGTAATGAAGCCAAGGTTAAACATGACATAGATGTAATTGAAACAATAAACATCGAATTGGAACATAAAGTGGCTAAGTTACTTGAGGAAAATGAGACTTTGAAAAGGCATTACAAAGAAATGTTTGATTCTATCAAGACAATAAGAGCTAAGAACATAGAACACACAACTTCTTTGATTGCAAATAATGATAAATTCAAAGCTCAACTTCAGGAAAAAGGGTTTGCAATTGCAGCATTAAAAAATGAGTTAAGGAAATTAACAGGAAATAGTGTGAATACTAAGTTTGCAAAATCGTCAATCTTAGGGAAACCGACTTTACAACCACGTAGAAACCAATCAGTTGTTAGACAACCGACTGCGTTTAAGTCTGAACGACCTAGATTTTCAAAGCAACGGTTTGCCTCCCAAGTTGATGTCAATAACGATTTGTCAAAACCAGTCACTACACATTATTTGCCTAAGGAAAGAGAATCTGCTGTTGCAAAACCTCATCACATGATTGCACCTGGCTCATCTAGGTATAGCTCAAATGACATGGTTCATAATCACTACCTAGAGGAAGCTACGAAAAGGACACAAGAAAGCAGTAGGAATTCAGAACCTAGTGTGATACCTTCTGCTAGATCACAAAGCACGGCAAATGGTAGCAAACCAAAACCTAGGATCAATAACCAAAAGTCTAGGAATTGGCCTGCATCTAAGAGTAGTTGCGTCACGACAAAGACTGTGCCCATAGCAGAACACTCTAGGAATTCTAGTAGTTTTTCTGACTCCAAACATTTTGTTTGCTCAACATGTCAGAAATGTGTCTTTAATGCCAATCATGATTCTTGTGTAACAAAATTCCTGAATGAAGTCAACTCACGTGCTAAGGTTCCATCCAATAAGATAACAAAAAGATACATACCCGTAGAGCAAATAAGTGTTGCAAAGAAACCAGAAAGACAGATCCCAAAAAGACATAGGTCTTCAATCAAAAAGACTTTCGTTGTCCATGAGAAAACAATGACTCATAGATCTTGTCTTAGGTGGAAACCAACGGGTAAAATTTTCACAACAGTTTATCTTGGGTGGGTTCCTACTGGAAAGATATTCACATCTAGCACAACCAAGGTTGACAGTGAACCCCAAAATGGTTCAAATGACGATATCACTAACCAGTATGAATGCAAACAAACTCTTGATGTCAGTGCAGGTACACTTAACATACATGCAGGTACATCTTTAAATCCTACAAAGGAAGGACTCCGTGGTTGGTTGCTGAAAAGACTGATATCTGAGAAACCAGGGCTTCAAGGAATTTTCATCTGATGAATAAGCAATGACTTCTGATCATAACAGTTCAGAACTCGGAATTCACGACCACAGCAATGAACCGTCAAGTTCAAAGCTGGTTCCAAAAGTTGTTCCTCCAGCAGTCAAGACAACTACATCACGACAAGAGTTAGAATTACTATTCCACAATCACATAACAATGCTGAGGTCAACATGTATATATTTTTAAAAAATACAAAAATATAAAATTTCAAAAAGAAAATACAAAAAAAATAAAATCAAAAAATGTTTCAAAACATATTCTTCTCGACATGTCTCTTGGAATCGATAACATTTACGTACCTAGAAATGTTGATTAATATCGACACGGGCGTGTAAATGAAGTTCGAACATAAGTTTCAAATGTTTTTAAAACATGTTATTTATAATTTTTTTTATGACTTGTAATCACTCTCAGATTGCAACTCGGTCTCAAACGACAAAGGAAAGTGTACGCATAAGTGCACTTATTCTTAGCGTTAGAAGAGAAGTCTTCTAACATTTGGTTTTTCAAAAAGTTGAACATAATTTTTCAAGAATTTCTCAATGACGATTCAAAATCTTTCAAAATTGTGTGTTCAACACTCCTTCCCTCATATTATTTTCAAAGACAAGTATTCTACATTTGGTGTCATTTTTTTAAAATGAGACAATGTTTGAGGGGGAGCTTTTCGGAAAAACAATGTTTTAATGATTGTTGGATACATCATAACATGATAATTCTTATGTATTCAACACATTAAAAAAGGTCTTAATAACATCTACGGAATAATAATGACTATTAAATAGATTGATTATTATAAGATAGATAGGTGGTTGAGCACAATTTTTCAAGAATTTTTCGATGACAATTAATAATCTTTCAAAATTATGTGCTCAACAATGCTAACCCTCACTTTTATATTCATTGTACAACTTGGTATCATTGTTTTTGGTGTCAAACATATGTAAAATTGAGGGGGAGCAAGTTAATGTTCCATGTAATTCATGCTAGGTAAATGTTTTCCCCATGGTATTTCAAGACAAATTTTAATCACAAAGTATTTCAAAAACTAAGTGAATTAGTATTTAAAATGTAATTAAAATGTGATCTAAGACTCATTAGTGCTATACGGAAAAGGTTTTATGTTTCGATCTCTACCCTAAAACATTCTGTATTTCAACGACGATTCTGAAGGACATAAGGTGTGAGGTTAGAATTTGTTACTTGATCCAACCAGAACCGGAGGGATATACCCAAGGACACTCCATAGTTAGAAATAGCAATCCTTAGGTATGATTGGAGATGAATGTGTATAAGGGAAGAATGCAGGACTAGTTTGAGCTAAAAACCTGGAACAATCACAACAAGGTGTAGTAATGAAGTCTTGGTAAGCATTGAAGGGGTTGAGAATTAAAAGAAATGTATGGAATAAAGGTCTAGAAAGAGCCCTCCACACAAACTTAGGCAGAAACAGCGGATCGATAAACATGAGGGTTCAGAATCATCAATTGTTGAGTGCTGACAGAGAAGACGACATCATGAACCCAGGGATGGCAATAGCACACCTTCCTTTGCCTTTCGGGTTTCTCTCAAAAGTTAAATTGTCTCATTGTCACGGAGTTACTCACGACTTTATCGACTTTCTCATTCCGTGTTAGTTGATATTGAATAGGTGGCTGTCTGCTCCAGCCTACGATTACTAAACCGAAAACGAGCACTAAGCGAGTCTAGAGCCAAGAGATCCTTAATATAAACCTCTATTAGGACACATCCCTTGACCATACTCTTGTTGATATGCATTAAGTGCACATGATGTGACTAGAGGTCCTACGCAATTATCCTTGTGATTCTGCCAGAACATGCAGAGTGATACTCTTAGTATTCACATTGAACGAATGGAAATCCTTCCAGTGTCATCATCAACGGCACTGGGTTGGTGGGGACTTGCGAGATTCTATATGAATCGAAACTTGAGGTAACTAGAAAGAATGATGGTGCGATTCAATGTTTGAATCAAAACTTGTTTCAAGGAAATTGAATTGATCGACTCAATCAAAAGATATTAACTATCCTGATTCACTCTTACGTGTTGGTATGCTTTGAGACGTTCCGGTAATGTGAACATGAAAGCATGGTAAAATCTAATAATATGTGTTAGAAGTTCCTACGCTTGAGCTGAAACCCTGTCAAGGTGACTCCCTTTGAATCTACCGATAACTGGTACAGTATTTATACTGTAAAACGGTCTACGGTAACTCGGAGGTTAATTAACACAAATCCGACGATGACAAGTCATATTCGTCCACCCACTTTATTGCTAACTGTTTTATTTCAGGATACATAAAGATGGAGATGGTGATGCCTCATTCCAGCTGGAGTCGAATTCATTACCACATGCTCATGCTCAAACTACAAAGACATACTATAAGCATCAAGATTCAAGAATCATGAAAGCTCAAGAATTAAAGACAAAGACTTCCGCGCAAACTCTGATATTAAAGATAACTCCTCAGAAATCAAGCTTCGGGGGAGATTGTTAGCAAGCTTTCAAGATGATGCAAAGTATGAGCATGTTGGTCAAGACACAAGATCGCAAGGTGGCAAGACATCATAGACGGAAGATAAAGTTTTTAAAAGATCTCGGACGAAAAAGACAAAGTCAAAAGACAATGACAAAGGCTCAAGATCAAAGATCACAAAGCATGAAGGAACAAGCCTACAACGAATTCAGAGACCAAGACCACAAGAGCTTAACGACAAAAGCAATCTCATTGATCTCATGAAGGAGTGTCTCAATGAACTCACTTCGGGGGAGATTGTTAGCCTCAAAATAATGAGTCGAACAATGGAAGTTCGTTCATAACTATATTAGGTCTCAGTCATTAAATAATTATACGTTGTAATAGGCTACACGGGTAAACGGGCTCTTAAATGTAATCTAACCGGTCACGTGTATCGGGCGAAAGCCCAAGTAATCCCGAGCCCGGCCCGTAGAAATACCAAGGCATGAAAGCCTCTTGGTATTAAGTATAAATACCCCTCTCCAAGTATGGAGAGGGGGTTGGTTCTTGTTAATTCTCATTTGTAATTTGGCAAGTAATCTTCCATCTTTTTCTTCTCTCTACCTTTCTCTCTCTAACTTCTCTCTAAACTTCTTCCAATTCTTCTCATCTTATTTTCTAGTTTCGGATATGAAGTGAAAGTGATATATTGGGTTCCGACAATATGATATTTTTGATATCAATGGATTAAAGTAGCTATATGAGAATTTGAAAACACATGGGAAAAAATAGATATAGCATGATTATGATTTGGAACCTTTTTTTTAACGTTTTTAAACCTAGTTGCATCAAAGTATGTCAATATCTAAAACGTATAGTCAGTAGATTGCTCACTCCTCATCCTGTTAATTTCAGGAAACAATCATAACCGGACACAATCTTCACCATTTGCACGATTATCGATATAAACACACTTGACAACAACTCCTTTTGAATCAATTACTATTCATTTGTTTAAAGCTTTTACCTTTATACTCCCCCTCAAAAATATAACAAATGATTAACCGAAAAAGGGAGTGTTGAACACAAGTTGAAAGATTTTGAAAATCCCTTTTGAATAACTCTTGAAAATTTGTGTTCAAACTTTGAAATATCATTTTACTTGAGCTCAAGATTTGGAATATCTTTATGAAATAGCTCAAGTCCGAGAAGTTGTAAACTCGTTGCAAGGATAAAATGTTAACAAAAAGTGTACACTTTACCTTTAGTTTGATGAAGGAGTCCTAATCTTGTCATTATACTTAGAAGTCGTATGTCCTGAGCCACTATTTGAAATATGTGTTAAATATTTGCTCGAGACAAAGAAGATTTCTCTTCTTTTAAAGATAGAGCGCACTGAAACGTACACTTTCCTTTTAATTGAAGATCGGGTTACAATCTGATATATGATTACAAACCATCTTGTTGAGCAAACTTTTTGAAAGATTTTTGAAAATCTTATTGAAAAAGTTAAATAATTTTTGCTCAAAACAAGAAGATTTCTCTTCTTTTTAAGGTAAAGCGCACTGAAACGTACACTTCCCTTTTATTTGAAGACCGGGTTGCAATCTGACATTTGATTACAAACCATATGACATCGAATTTAGACAACAACCTTTGGAACCCATTTAAGCACAGTGCTAACGGGTTTACCAAATTTTGAAAACCAATTGAAAGTTGTGTCAAGTCGATGTAAAGATGTTGAGTTCCAACGAGAGCTTGAAACCGGTGTTTCAGTTGAAAACAATTCTCGTGGAATCAACGGAGATTTAAAATTGCTTTTGATTTTCCATTGATTTTTGAAACTCGGTGTTTCATGTGAATTTTTAAATCTTGTTGACGAAGAAGATTTCCATTTGTTATTATCATTTGATGAAACATTCTGAAAATTTGTTTTTGCATTGTTTGAAAATCTTCCTTTCTTGTGGATGGTCGAAGCAGAGACATTCTTGTTTTACATTGAAAGCATTTCTGATTTGGAATATTTGAAAGATTTCGATTGACTTTACTTTGGTCTCCATACTTGTTTTACCGATGTAAAACAAGAGTGTGATGTTGCAAAAGATTGATTCTTTGCATTTGAAGCTCTTCTCTTAAAACCCTTTTGAGAAAAAAATGTTTTAAAACTTTGAGAATTCTTAGAAAACTTCCTATCTTTTTGTAAAAAATAGGTTGTAAACTGAGAAATCCTTCTTAAAAACGGTTTTGAGAATTCACCCGTGTGAACCTTTTCCGAAACACTTTCTTTAGGTTTTGAAGATTTTGAAACATTAATGTTTCATTTTTTCCGATTAAGAGCATCAAACTTCACTTTTAAAGCATTATACGAAGTTCTCAACTCATGATATTCTTTTTGACAAGAATTCACACGACACTAAAAGGAACTGAATCGAGTCTGGATTCAAAACGTGCATTTGCAACACTTTCTTTTTTTTGGTCAAGATGTTTGTAAACTTTTATAGGCAACAATGTTCCTAAACATGGATTCCAATTAAGAAAAAGCTACTTGACAAGAAGATTTCAAGAGGATTGGTCCACAGCTTCTTTTAGTTCTCGAGACACAGTTTCAGATGTTCATCAAGTCATGGATTTATTTGGATGATGAATATGTTGGCATGACAGGCAACAAATTCCTACAATACACTCGACTAAATTCACAGTAATTCCGGGGACTATATGATCCAGCACAGGATCGGTGAAGGAAGTCGATTGATGAAAGAGCACAGCATAAACGAGAGTATGACAGCTGGGTGAATGAAAGACAGATTCAGACAACAGAGGATAAGGTTGATACGGGAAAAGCAGTGGATGCTAGTTTGGTTAACACAGAAAGCATTGGGACAGAATCCAAAGAGCAGGATACAAGCAGCAGATCAGGGAATGATGCACATGCTGATGATGCAGATATCAGACCCATATATGATGAAGAGCCAATGGTTGAGGTACAAAACAATGTGAAATCAAATATCTTTGCTACTGGACAACAGCATACTGAGCAACCTGAATTCAATAATGAAGGAGGGGTTGACCAGGATGTTGAACAATGTCATGAAAAATGTCCTTTGCTTGCTAAATTAACTGATAACCAGACAACTGAACTTCAAATCAATCTCTTGAATCTGAAAATATTCGTCTCAAAAAGACCGTTGCCCAATTTCAAAAAGATTTTTTAAGAATGGAAGCACATTGTGTTAATCTTGAACTTAAATATCAAAATCAAGCTTTAAAAGAAGGGCAACATGGTCAATTTTTGAAAGTAACAAGTAATGAAGCCAAGGTTTAAACATGACTATAGATGTAATTGATACAAGAAACATCGAATTGGACATAAAGTGGCTAACGTTACTGAGAAATATAGACTGAAAAGGCATTATAATAGGAAATGTTTGATTCTATCAAAAACATACGAGAGCATAAAAACATAGAACACACATCTTCTTTGATTGCAAATATGATAATTCACATGCTCTAGCTTCCGGAAAAAGGATTTGCAATCTGCAGCATTAATAAAATTGAGTTTAAGGAATTAACAGGAAATAGTATGAATAATAAGTTTGCAAAATCATCAATCTTAGGGAAAACGGCTTTAAAACCAACGTAGAAATCCAATCAGTTGTTAGATCAAACCGACTGCGTTTTAAGTCTGAACGACCTAGTCTTTCAAAGCAACGGTTTGCTCCCATGTTTGATGTCAATAACGATTTTGTTCAAAAACCAGTCATACAATTATTGCCTAAGGAAAGAGAATCTGCTGTTGCAAAAAAATCATCAATGATGCACATGGCTCATTAGGTATAGATCAAATGACATGGTTCTGTTATCACTACCTAGTGGAAGCTAAGAAAAGTCCCGAGAAAGCAGTAGGAATTCAGACTAGTGTGATGCCTTCTGCTAATCACAAAGCTCACATCAAAATGGTAGAACAAACCAAAAAACTAGGATCAATAACCAAAAGTCTAGGAAGCCTGCATCTAAGAGTAGTTGTGTCACGACAAAGACTGTGCCCATAGCAGAACACTCTAGGAATTCTAGAAGTTTTTCTGACTTCAAACATTTTGTTTACTCAACATGTCAGAAATGTGTCTTTATTGTCAAACATGATGCTTGTGTACAAAATTCCTGAAATGATGTCAACTCAGTGCTAAGGTTCCATCAATAATGAAACAAAAAAGATACATACCGGAGAGCAAACAAGTTTTGCAAAGTAAATCAGAAGACGATCCCAAAAGACCAAGGTCTTCATTCAAAAGACTTCGTTGTCCATGAGAAAATAATGACTCCTAGATTCTGGTTTAAGTGGAAAACCGTCGGGTAATGTTTTTCAAGACAGTTGGTATAGGTGGGTTCCAACTGGGAAAGGACATTCACTTCAGCACAACAAGGTTGACAGTGAACCCACAATGGTTCCTATATGAGGATATCGCTAACAATATGAATGCGAACAAACTCTTGATGTCAGTGCAGGTACTCTTCACTTAAGTGCAGGTACATCTTTCACTCCTAAAAAGGAAGGACTCAGAGTTTGGTTGTATTTATTGTATATTTTAGTAAAGTATATACACTTGTCCATTTATATTGTATTTATTGTAGTATGAATGGGTTCACAAAATAATATGGTCGTACGACTTTGTTTCGCGTGGCGTAAAAATAAAATATGATTTGTATTTACGCGATCTCTAAAGTACCCCTTTTTGGTCCGTAAATAAAATGACGATTTATGCGCGTTATTATAACTCTCGACTAGCACTAAAATATTGTATGCCACTTGAAAGATAACTTTTATTAGAAACATAACGATACTTTTGAAATAGCTTGCGATACATACTTTACATAACGGAACAAAAGTTCTACATTTTTTTTCCCGCGGTGTCACATCCGCCCCATGTTATGCGATTTCGTCCTAAAATCAAGACGTTGTGGTAGATCGTGGGTTTGTGAATAGGTGAGGGTATTTCTCCCTGAACTGGTCTTCGCGTTCCCACGTGTACTCTGGACCTCTACGTGCATTCCAACGGACTTTAATGATAGGTATACGGCTTCGTTTAAGTTGCTTGACCTCGCGGTCCATAATTTCTACGTGTTCTTCAACGAAGTTGAGTTTGTCGTCGAGTTGGATTTCTTCCAAAGGAATAACGAGTGTGTCATCAGATAAACACTTCTTTAGATTGCAAATGTGAAACAGGTTGTGTACTCGACTAAGTTCTTGATGGTAACTTCAAACGTAGCTTCTGGACCAATCCTTTCTAAGGATTCTGAAGGGTCTAATATAGCGAGGGTTCAACTTTCCACGCTTTCCAAATCGCATCACACCCTTCCAAGGTGAGCCTGAGCATAACCTTATCTCCAACTCAAATTCAAGGGGCAAAGCCTTTGTCCGCATTTAAGCTTTTTGTCGTTCTACGTGCCAGCTTGCATGCGATCTATATCTTTGATATATAATCTTTTCGTAGTCTCGTGAATAAATTGGGTCTGTATGTTGTGCTTCTCAAACTTAGCCAACAAACAGGCGGATCGACACTTCCTACAGTAAAAGTGCTTTCGAACGGTGCAGCTTTAATGCTCGTGTGATAGCTGTTATTGTACGAGAATTCTACCAAAGGTAGGTGTCTATCCCAACCATTCCCGAAATCAATCACGCAAGCTCTTAGCATGTCTTCTAATGTTTGAATGGTTCTCTTACTCTGACCATCGGTCTGAGGGGATAGGAGACTCAGGTTCAACTGCGTACTAATGCTCATGCAAGGGATTGCCATATAACTCTCGAGGTGAAATGATATCACGATGGAGTGATTGACTCGGTATTTCCATGTCTTGCTACTATCTCCTTCATGTACAGCCTTGTCAATTTTTCTGTCGAATCCGTCTCCTTCATTGGCAAAAAGTGAGCAGACTTGGTGAGACGATCAACAATGACCCAAATCGAATCGTATCCTGCTGTTGTCTTGGGTAGTTTGGTGATGAAATCCATTGTTATATTTTCTCCATTTTCACATTTGGTATACTCGGGTTGGACCATCTAATCCAGAGGGCCTCTGATGTTCAGCCTTAACTTTGGCATAAGTCAGGCATTTGCTAACATATGTGGCGATGTCAGCTTTCATGTTTGGCCACCAATATAACATCTTCAAGTCATGGTACATCTTGTCGGCTCCTGGATGAATAGAATACTTTGACTTATGTGACTCGTGCTTAATCAAATATCTCGTGTCACCGTAACATGGTAACCAACTTCTATTATCCAAGCATAATGTTCCATCAGCGCGAGCTTCTAACTTCTTTAGCATGCCACTGATATCTTCTGCTTTAATGTTTTCGATCTTGACTGCTTCTCTCTGAGCCACAAGGATTCGTGATGGAAGGTCTAAGCCAATGGTCATAACCAAGGCTCTTATTCGCAACGGTTCGATTCTTTCCTTTCGACTCAAAGCATCTGCTACGACATTTGCCTTGCTCGGGTGATAACGAATTTCATAATCGTAATCACTTAGGAGCTCTATCCATCGGCGTTGCCTCATATTGAGGTCCTTTTCGGTATTGGATATGTTTGTAGATCTTGTGGTCCGGTGAACAATAACACTTGTGCATACTGATTGTGTCTCCATATCTTCTCGGGCGAAACACTACTGTCCTAACTCCAGATCATGAGTGGTGTAGTTATTCTCGTGAATTTTCAGTTGTCTAGAAGCTTATGCAATACCTTCATTTCTTGCATTCAGTATTAACTTGCCACATACCTAACCCTTTGTATGGATGCATCACAGTACACCCACAAAATCATCATTGCTTCAGGTAGTGCTAAAAATAGGTCAGACATCGATTTATGTTTGTTTTAATAGTTGAAAAGCTTCTTCCTGTTCTTCAGCCCAATCGAACTTCTGGTTCTTCTGCGTAAGCTCAGTCATAGGTTTAGCTATTTTGGAGAATCCTTCAATGAACCTCCTATAGTATCTTGCAAGACCTAAGAACTGGCGAATCTCTAAAGGAGTGGTTAAAGATGCCCAATTCTTAACAGCTTCAATCTTAGCTGGGTCCATGTGAATACCACTGCTATCAATCACGTGACCAAGAAATTTTACAATATTGATCCAAAATTCACATTTGGAAAATTTGGCATACAATTCTTCTTTCTTCAACAACTCCAGAATAGTTTTCAGGTGTTCCTCGTGTTCTTTCTCATTGCAGAAGTATATAAGAATGTCATCGATGAACACAATCACAAACTTATCCAAGTATGGCTTGCACACACAGTTCATGAGATCCATGAACACCCCAGGTGCGTTGGTCAAACCAAAAGGCATAACTCAGAACTCATAGTGTCCGTATCGTGTTCTGAAAGCAGTCTTGGGAATATCTTCTTCTCTAACCCTTAACTGATGATAACCTGACCTTAAGTCAATTTTCGAGTAGATGCTGGATCCTTGCAACTGATCGAATAAATCATCGATCCTTGGTAAAGGATAATGATTCTTCACTGTAAGTTTGTTCAACTCATGGTAATTGATACACATTCAAAAAGATCCATCTTTCTTTTTGACAAACAAGATTGGTGCTCCCCACGGAGAGGAACTTGGTCTTATAAAACCTTTGTCAGAAAGTTCTTTTAGTTGTTCGGCTAGTTCTTTCATTTCTGCAGGTGCAAGACGATAGGGTGCGCGGGCAACAGGTGCAGCTCCGGGTATTAACTCGATGTGAAATTAACTGGCATGCGGGGGAAATCCTGGAAAATCTTCAGAAAATACTTCCGAAAGTCTCTGACAACAGGCCACATCTTCATTCGCCTTTTTGGATTTTAGTTTCGGTTCCTCCGTCGAGAAGGGGGGGGGGGGGGGGGGGGGGGGGGGGGGGGGGGGGGGGGCTCACATTGTGGAATCAAGACACTGGATTGACATCCCTGGTCGATGTACTTCTGCTTTCTGATGCTCGAGATGACTTCTAATCTAGATTCGTTTTCAACTCCGCTTCTTTCGCCTTGTACAATTAGCATATCATTTCCATACGGAACACAAACGTACTTCTCATAACACATAACCTCCGTGTGATGCTCGGCCATCCAATCCATTCTGACAATGACGTCAAAACTTCCTAGTTCTATAGGGAGTAAGTCAAATTTTGATAGGTGATTTTGCAGTTATTGAGTACATCCCTTCCTAAAAATAGTGTTTGTGGTTAGCGACTTTCCTTCGGCTAGCTCTACACTATAATTAGTATCTAGGGTTGTAGGAGGGATGTCTATATATTTACTGAAATCATATGACAAGAAGCTTGTATCTGTACCAGTATCAAATAGTACTGAAGCATAGACATTATTGATTAGGAACGTACCATTCACCACGTTGTTATCTTTCACTGCAGTTTTAGCACATAGGTTGTATACTCTGCCAGGTGCTCTGCGTTCTCCCTGAGTGTTGGTTGATGCTTGATTATTTCCTTTAGGGTTTCCTTGATTTTTCCTTTGATTGTTCTAAGGATTTTATTGGTTGCCTCGAATTTGGTTTCCACTGCCTTGACTTCCATTGTTCGGACACTTGTTCTTGTAATGTCCCTTCTCACCACATCCGAAACAAGTAACATCACTTCCCTGTCCTCCTTGGCTTTCGGGTCCTCTTTGGTTTGCAAGGCGAGGTGAAGCTCGGCAGTCTTTGGCCTTATTTCCTTCCTTTACACAGTTGTAACAAGCAGGAGGGCATGCGTCAGTGTGGTGTCATCCACACTTTCTGTAGTGGGGTAACTTGCCAGCATAAGAACCTTGCCCAGCTGAAAATACCCTTGCTGTCTCTAGGCATTTGTTCGGGTTAAGGTTGCTAGTGTTGTTGGTGTTGCTGGGGTTGTGGTTGTAGTGGTTTCCATTTGAGGATTTACATTTTCGTTTTGTCACCATCAGTTTCTCCTAACACTTGGACTACTTGTACATCAAACCTTGAGCCATGCCAATTGCTTTCATGCAAGACACTGGTTTGGATGAGGGTTACGTTACCCTTGATGCACAAAAGTGTAGACCTTCGATGTAACGTCTCCAACAACACGGTCGTCTTGGGTACCATTTCAGGGCATAAGAGGATGAGTTCTTGGCAACGTTGATTGTAGGCGGTAAGGTTTGTGCCTTTCACTTTTAAATTCCATAGTTTGTTTTCCATTTGTTTGACTTCATTACAAGGGCATTACTTTCGGATGAACATAGCCTTGAAATCACTCTCAAGGTGTTGGCCATGGAAGCGTGATTAAAAAAAAAACGAAAAAATTCGATAGGTAACATAAGCAAACGTACACATTCCACCAAGTTAAAGCACTATCCTAGCTACAGTGTTGCTAGAACAAAAACTTGACTCTGTCACCTTCTGCAACGTTGCTTATCCCAAATTGAGATTCTAGTTTCTCAAACCATCGGGTTAAGCCTACAGCACCTTTAGTACCACGGAAGTTTTCATGCATGATTGCACATAATTCCTTGTAGTTGCATGCCTTATTCAAGGAAGAGTGGATCCTAGGTTTTCTCTTTATTGAAGTGCTTGCAGCATGAAGCACGATATAAGCGCAGCTGCGAGTGCTTCAGCAACTCTTGTGGCAATGAGCTGGTTGAGCATCTGAGTGTCAATGCCACTGTTGATGTCCACATTGTTTTGGTTGGTCGAACGGTTGACTGGAGGGTTCCAGTGGACAGTTGGGCTTCGTTTGGGTACCATTTTCTATAAGAGGGACAATGGAAGGATAGTTATGACATGCACAAAAATTATATGTGTAAAGATATTACTACAAATGACATGTCTCTCGAAATCAATACTGTTATTATTTGTAAACACGATGTTTATTTCAAAGAGTACGGGAATACAAGAGTTACACTAGCCATGACAAACCCATAGCTTAGTGGTTAACAAGACATAAATAAAAATTAGTTGTTTGTTAGGTAGAATTATTGGACCAATTCTTCGAGTGCCTCCTTCCCTCTTTGCATGTCATCCCTCCTGGGCCTTACTAGCACGATCCTCCGCATCCTCACACATTTGTCTAAGCTGAGTAATCAGTTCGTCCACAGATAGCGTCTCCAATGAACTTTCCTCAACTCGGGGCTTCACATCCCACAGTGTCATGAAGGCTTCTAACTCCTCCAAACAGGCATTTGGGTAATGGTCCATGTCTTCGAGAATGGAGTGCAATTTTCCTCTAAGGCGCGTCGTGCATACGGTCAAGGCTGTCTCGGGAATAGGTACCGAATTCTGACCAATTCCCGTCCCGTAAGCAGTTAGAGCTTCTTCTCTCTGGGTGGGGTCCGTTTCAGCAATCATCCGCTGGTAAGCAGCCATCGAGAATGGGGATGAAGGCGAGGGTGGTGGAGTAAGAGGATCAAGTTGATAATCGTCAAGGTTAATAGCAGAAATTCTGGCACATTCAGCAAGATTTGTCTCAATAGGTAAAACAGATATACGAGCAGTACGCCTGATAGTCTGGAAATAGTGATACAGACGCAAAGACAAGTAATCCGATAGAGGACTCTCCATGTGTACACCTGGGGAAGTGGTATCAGGTATTCCTGGGAGGTACCATGTAGTGTTATCATTGTGTCTCATTCATCCGAGTGTTTGACATAATCAGCTGAGAAACAAGAAAATATGAAATAAGGATATAGATATATTTCAAAATACGCATAGTTAAGCCTGTTTAATACACATGTAACCCATATTAAGTGTATGTATCTCATATATATCTATTTCACATGTATCCCATTTTAATATATATGTACTCCCTTGATTGTTGATTCCTATGTACCCTATATTAAGAAACCAGCAATGACAGACAATAGAAGCATAATAAGCATGTTAAGCAGATAAGTAGTTATAGTCCTAGTGCTAACCTAATGCAAACCTAGTTCCATAAACACAAGTCAGATACCAATCTGTCACACTCAAGCCCAACAATATAGAGAATAATGGCACTCCGAGTGCGTGTGACTTCAGATTATCATACTTCTAATCAATAAAGAACGAACTCATAATATGAGACTTTTAAGAAAATTGATCACACTTAATAAGGAAATAATAAATTGTTTAAACATTTTAGCATAATAAAATAAAATGAAGGGCATAAAAATAGATGATACGACATCATTTTAAATAGTACAAGTGATCTTCGATAATGGGAAAATGAACTGAAAAGCATGAGACTTTCAATAGCAACTCGGTTCTTAACACCTGAGAAAAACATTGCTAAGGTTTCAACATAAAGTTTGGTGATTCATAGGTTTGTCTAAGCAGAAAATGTAGTGTTTATGAATCCCAAGAATATCATATCCGCATCATGACAAAATAACAGAAACAAACTCATAACAATTGCAGTACTATTGTCTAAGCCCATACACCTGTGCGTTAACAGATACGTAACAATAAATGAATGCCCTTCAGGTGTCCTAACCCTGGGACACCCTGTATCTGACTCAAATGAAACTGTGTTTGCTTGACTAATGTCAATTCAAGAAAAACAGGGATGTCAATCTCGATAGATCTATCCATAACATTCGCGCTTATAAGGAATTAACGGTTCATGATAAATCGGGCAAATAGCAACTTGGGTTAAATCGGGCTTAGACCAATTAGTAAATGAGTTAATTGTAACTTGATATTCACAATGTTTGAAATAAGGCAAAGTCTCACCCCCCAAAAGATGAATTTAAAACAATATAGAAGGGCTTATGAAAACTCACTAGACAATTAATCGCCTTGAATGGGGAGATTGGATCTATTACGCGTCAAATAGTGACTTGGTCAACACCTAAGCTCAGATACGATAAATTCGAGTGTCCCTATCTAAAACTCGATATAAGGAATTATTCTAATTAATTTTCATAATAATAAGTTAAATGCTTTGTGTTCTTATATCTCGGATCAGACTGTTGGCTCTAGGGATGATACACGACTACGCACCTATAAGTGTTTATACCTAATTTAATGTAAATATGTGCTTAAGATCACATGGTCATATTGTTAAATATTACAATTTAGGTTTTAATAATATTTATTATTTACCAACTATTGAGTTACACACACACACACACACATATATACATATATATATATATATATATATATATATATATATATATATATATATATATATTTATCTCGCTCATTTACCTACTCTAGTCGTCAATTAAATTTCGCCTGAATGTCCGTTTTATATGTTGCAGTTCATGTGAGAACGTTTAAATAATTTTTGTAAAAACTATTTACTTATATTTAATATTCTTATGTTTCATGGTTTACAATTTAAATCATATGCCTTTTAAAATCATACTTTAAACTCAAATAAGTTTGAAAATATTTTTGGTGTTAACTAAAATATTTGAGCCGGGATAAACTCTCTTACCTGTTTAAAAGTTCGGTTCCATTGTTAATAATTTTAAAGCATCGAAAATTATCGTTCCTAACTTATACTCGTTGAAATACTATACTCGTTAAAATAACTATACTTGTTGAAATAACTATACTCGTTTTTTTTTTTAACAAGTTGTCAACGCCATTTGGGGCTCGCACCGAGAGACGATAATAATGCATGTAAATATAATCTATGTCAAAACTTAGAAAGAGCTTAATATGAATTTATCTCTTTGTCAACTTGTTTAGCAAAAAAAAATAATACACTCTTGCATATATAACAGAAATTTCGTTCCGAGCATGCATATATAAACTGAAAAAAAAAAAAAAACATAACGTCCATTCCTCTTTCTTTGCTTTCTTTTTTTTTTGCGTGCACACCTGAATCGCACAACCAGTAGTTTTTTAAACTCACTGATTTCGTTTCCCTTCTTCCTGCAACAAGACCCATATGTATATATCTAGTTTTTCTATCTACTTCGCATGTTTTGACAACATATTTAGTTAGCAACGAGAAGACTCCCGTTCTAAACAACAAAGACGATCTTCTCCTGGCGTGCTTGAGTGATTTGTTAGAGTACAAACAGCAACAAGGAGAGTGCGTTTGGTGGATTGAACGTGATGGCACCAAAAAGGGTGCGTTGAAATGATAAAGGTAGCAGCCGGTTGGTATGAAACCACCAGCCTTCGCCACCCACCACCTTACGGCAGCAACAGTGGCAGCAGCCAACTGTCTCGCACGCATGAGTGGCTTGAAAAAGGTTCGGGGTGGGTTACTACCTGTAGAGCAGCCACCTTGCTCGCTGTGAAGCAGCCAACGACGAGGCACAACCTCGTTGAGGCAGTGGCCCTTTGTCACCCGTCGTGTTGGTGGTCATAGTAGGGCTTGGTCTGGGTCACAATACAAGCATTTAACACGTATGCCTTAGTCTTATACGTCCCTAGTGCCAACGTTTCAAACCGAGTATAACTGTCAAGTTTTGCTAGTCAAAGTTGTTGTATTGTTTTTAAATTTCTATATGCTTGATACTAGTTCATGGTAGGTCGAATGTTTACGTATTATATTTCATGTGTAGCATGACAAAGCTTGGCATGCGTATGCTCACAAGGACCATGCAAGGGATCCAAGATCATGCATTATGTGTTATTTACAAAATGAACGTTGTAATACATGATAAATATGTGTACAAGAATGACTTACCAGAGGCCAAGCTTAGCTAGTCGATGCGGAAAGACGGCGGTAGCAAGGAAGCTCGAACCAACCCTTGGTTAATATTACCCCTTTAAACCCAACGTTTACTAACTAGAATTTCACTCGAACCTTACTTCTCTTGTTTAATCTTGTGGGTGAGAGTGCTACTAGAAGTGAAGAGAATGGTGTTTATTTATACTACAAGGTGTTCACTAGTTTCCTGAGGCTTCTCATGTGCATGTGAATGATATTATTTACGCCTACTGTTGATGTATAAGATATTATATGGATTATAGATTTCTCTTTTATAATACTGTAAAAGAATAATTACTATGGGTGTGAATTGAGAAATGAAACAAGAACGTAAGCATGTTTAATGAAATGGTTTATTTTTGTAGACATTTAATGTAAGAATGCAATGATGGTGTTAGTTATTGTTTATTTTGAAATTACTTTTCCACTGATTGACTTGATATACATTTGTATATTTAGAGTTTGAGGTAGTGAAACGTCAAGGTACATTGTTTATTCAGGAATATTTAAATATTGTCCATTTATAGTTTTATTTATTGAAATATGGACGGGTTCACAAAATAACATAGTCGTGCGACCTTGTTTCGCGCGGCGTAAAATAAAAAATAAAATATGATTTTTACTGTTACGCGTTTTCTAAAATACCCTTTTAGATCCGAAAGCAAAAAACGATGATTTATCCGTCTAATTAAACCCTCAATAGCGTAAAAATATGTAAGTCGCTTGAAGGAATAACTTTTTATTAGAAAAATAACGGCAAATTTACAAGTGCTTGCGGTATATATTCTTACATAAAATGAAAAGAAGTTCTAAATTTTTCCGAGGTGCTACAAAACAAAATATCCCAATCAGTTCTTAAAGGTGGTACCAACACATGTGTTGAAGGAGGAGGGTTTGGCATGAGTCCAGAACTGATTGTTGCAGGAGTCATTTCATGAAGTGCGGGGTCCTAAACCCTCTGTTTTTCAGAAAGCATCGATGTCAGCTCATCAAAATATTACATGAAATAGTTTCGATATTCGACTGTACGGGTGCGATTGTAAATTCCGAAATGCTTTTTTTGTAGTGCATAGCCAATGAAAATTCCCCAATATCAGCGTTTCAGTTGTACTTACCACAAGTTCTCACTATCAATTCGTCGATAGCAGAGTGCACCCAATACATGGATAAACAATAAGTAAGAAGTTTCTCAAGTAAAAGCTCATATGGAGGTTTTATAGTGACGAAAGATGTAATGCTGGAACGATTTTGTGGTGTAACATTGGTGATAGCAACGGCTTTTTGCCTATAAGAATAAAGAGCTTTTTGCATAAATCCACATTGTGTAGGCAACTTCATGTGTGGGCAGCTTCAATTAGCGTACGATTACGTCTTTCAACGACACCATTTTGCTGTGGAGAGCGAGCAACAAATGTTTCATGAGAGATGCCAACCTTCTCATAATATTCACGCAAAGTTTGATTAACAAATTCAGTTCCATTATTTGTTCTGATGCGTCGGACAGGTACTTTAAGCCGCACTTGGATCATCTTGAGAAACTTGATTATGAAATCTGGAGCTTCATCTTTTGATCTTAAGTACTTTACCCATGTAAATCGAGAGTAATCATCTACAATGACAAGGATGTACTTCTTTCCATTAACACTTGCGACACGCATTGGTCCACAAAGATCCATGTGCAAAATATAGAGTTTTTCTTGGTTGGTGTCTTCAGATTTAGGTTTGTGGGGTTTCTTCTTGCTTCTACCCATTACACAAGTACAACACAGATGGTCCTTTTCAAATTTTAGCTTAGAGAGACCTCGAACAAGACCGTGTCTAGCTAAATGGTTGATTGCACCAAAGTTCAAATGAGATAAACGTCGGTGCCACAACCATGACTTAGTCTTTGAGGCCTTTGACAAGAGACATATAGGAGAGGACGCCATCATATCTCCAAGAGACAGTGTATACAGATTGTTTCCTCGAGATCCAGTCAATAGATCAACACCTTCTAGATTACGAACAAAGCAGGTGTGTTGACGAAAAGCAACTTCAAGGTTCAAATCACAGAATTGCCTAACGGAGAATAAGTTATGTCCAAGTCCTTCCATGTAGTAAACCCTTGAGATCGTAACATTCCCAATCTGATAATCACCATATCCCAATATCTTTGCCACGTGATCATTTCTGAATTTGACTGTACCCAAAAATTTATTGACGAAATTGGTGAGCTGAGAGCGATCTCCAGTCATATGCTTGGAGCAGCCGGAGTCCAAATACCAGAGAACAATTTGGACGACCTGCATTCATCAAGAGAGGAAGATGGAACATCAGAAACTATGGATCCCCAAGATTTACTGGGTTCCTTTTTGTTAGCAGATAAAGATTTAATATTCTTAGGTTTGCTAACGGGAACATTAGTTTTAGATTTCTTAGGTTTCCTTAAGTAAACCAATGTTACCACAGGCTTAGGTGTATCACTTTCTAGAGCAGTTGGTTTCCTAAGGGGCACTTCAGCATGCTGATAGTCTCTCCGCTGTTGAGACGTGCTGATGAACGGGTCGTTTCTACACTATGACACAGATCAACTGGTTGTTACAGATGAGAGCGACTGTAGGGCTAGT
>BQNB010019964.1:5959-13459 GCA_026074375.1 Tanacetum coccineum | reverse complement strand
TTCTGTGTTACCGTTTAGGTGTTCCCTTATTTTCTGTCTCAAAACCTTGTTCAGCTTAATCAAGGGTTTTTGCTGGGGATATTTATGGGGATCACGCTGTATAAAGTGTGGGACTTACGGGTTTAAGCCATCTTGTCACATATGGTACGTGACACCCTTGTCGACATCTGTTTTCGATCGGGGATTTCAGCGGGTAAGGAAGTTGATATCGGGCTGGATGGGGGACATGACAAAAAATTATGTCCAGCGGATATGCTACTTTACTCGTGGGATGGAGGTCTGGATGTATGTGTGGATCTGACTGGATCTTCTCCCTTGACTCAGACAGGGATGACTGATTTTGCGCCTGGTCGGGCGGTGACTGATGCTGCACACCGTAAGCGCGGTAAGTATATGGCTAAGTGTGCAGCTATTGGTTATGGGTTTCTTCCTTTCTCTTTCTCCTCTTTAGGGGAATTAGAGACCGGATGCTGTTACTTTATTGAGGCGGATAGTATGTTTTCTTTGGCTAGACATTTGGGCAGCAGCAGCTATTCATATTTTTAATAGGATTAGTTTTGCTATTGCCAAAGGAGTGGGGGCCCAGATAGTATCTCGGCTTCCCTCCAATTCGTTGTAATCTCTATTTTTATTATAATTAAACTATAATAATAATAATAATAATAATAATAATAATAATAATAATAATAATAATAATAATAAATACTGATGATTTAAAGTATAAAATACTGAATTAGAACGTAATTCAAAACTTTCCATTCAACATGCTATGTAATATGAATTCCCTCTCTTAATGTAATTGTAATGAATGAATTACAATTACAACGCAAACCAAACAGCCTACGTAATGTAATCCGAATTACAATTACAACCTTTCTGCCAACCAAACAGGATTGTGATGTAATTCAGATTACAATTACATCACATTACGTCCAATTATGGCGAACCAAACACCCCCTTAGTTTCTATTGCTTCCATGTAATCTTTTCTAGCTTCTGCTAGTTTTAATAAAAGTTTCGCCGTTCCAAAATAAAATAAAATATGTGTACCAAAGAATTGATCTGGGAAAATGAATGAGTCAAAACCTCTTAAAACTCTCACACCAAACAAGCCCTAAACTTATCATAAGTAATGAGTTTCTAAATCATACATATTCTCATAACCATAGTCATGTTGGTAATTTTAGTGTTATCAACTATTTTCATTTAATTGTGTTTTACTCAGGGTTCTAAATAGCGCCAATATAGCGCTATAGCGCGAGGCGTAGCCTCCACGTTACGAAACAGGTCAAGGCGTCGTCTTTAGGCGTGGCGTGCAATAAAGCGTGATAAGGCGTGATATAGCGCGCTATAGCGCAAGGCGTGACGCGTTTTTTTGAAGCTTTTAAGAGATTTTTTTTTTAATTTTTTAAAGATATTTATTGGACTTGAGCTTATTTACAAGTATTTATGATTTGGGTTGCATGAGATTCGTGCTTAGTAACTCTATAACTCAATTTTAAGCCTAGTAGCTAATTACTATTGACCACTCAATAAATATTTTTTGCCGCTTTGAGTCACGCCTTAAAAACGCTATGACGCAACGCCTCACGCTAAAGCTTGAGGCTTGGCTATGCCGCTACGTCACGCTTCACGCTATTTATAACCTTGGTTTTACTTGAGACCAGTAACCTTATATAAGTTTAGCTCAAGACGGGTTAGGAGGTGCGGAGTGCACACTCGTCACAGTTAGCTTGATACAACCACGATAAAGATGCGGGGGTCAAGGAGCCGCGCCCCTTTACAGGGTCAAGGGACAGAGCCCCTTGCTCTAAGGTTTCTGATTGATTTATTGTGCTTTAAAATTCAATTATTAATCTGTCTTATCCGATTAAAAATTTTGAATACAAATAGCTTTATTAGGTAAAATTATTTTAATTAAAAATTATTACATGATTCTGATTGATATTATTTTCTTTGGAAAATCAATTACTCCTAGTTTTTCTTTTTGAAGATAGTAATTTATCCATTTACGCGTAGTAGATTAATTAGTCATTGAATAATACAGTTGCACAAACAAAACTGACAATTTCGGTAAGATCGTGTTTATTTTTTCCCCCCCTCTATTCACGCACAACATTCATTCAAACTTTGAAAAAAAAAATCCCAAACGGTGAAACCCTAGAAACATAAATCTTCACATAAACCGCTCGATCCACCGATCAAACACCTAGGGTTTCATCAATTCAGTTACAGATTCATCCATCACTTTTATAAGCTAGCTTGTTTGATTGATTGATAAAAATGGAAGCGATTGAAGAGCTTGTGAATTTATCCGATTCGATGAGGCAAGCTGCTGCTTTGCTTAACGATGAAGATTTAGATGACAATTCTTCTTCTAATAATAGACGTGGTTCTACTTTTTTGAATGTTGTTGCTCTCGGTAACACGGTAATTACTTTTTTACTCTAGCTCAATTCTTATTTATATAACTTGTTTAATTCTGTGGATCTGTGTATGCGAAGATCTATACGTTTTAGATGTTTTAGGTTGGTGTAAAATTTAGTTACTTAAATGATTTGAGTTTCATTTCACGATTGCTCGGTACTTGTATTGGGATTGTGAAACTAACTAGGTTAATTTAGTTGTGACTCGGTTATCAGATTAGTTAGACCTCACGGCGCAACAATTTTTTTTTTCGGCGTTAAATTATTAAAACACGAGAGTTACCAGACCGGTGTTGTGTCAGCTGCTTTGTTAGTTGACAAGTGTCTTCAATTTCTGTTTTTGTTTAACGTCTCGAGATTAGTAGTTGCATTCGCTTGGCAACAATACAAATTGAACTTCTAACAACATGTAGCGTGCCTATGCGTGTACCGAAGAATTGCATTTCTATAGAAGAATTGCATTTCTGGTTTCTAACGTTGCAGTTTAACACTGTTGTGTATTAGGTGTTGTTTGTCATAAAACGAGCCGACTTTGTAATTATTAGTTAGTTAGAGGTGGGTGAATATGCTGATGCTTTTTGTAGCAGACGTTTTTTATTTGAACAACAGTTATAATCTCTAGCTGTACTAGTTAACATAAGGGATTAGTTCTTATCATGACCTGGCCTACATAAAGTCTTAGCTTAGTTGCCGATAGATATAGTCCGCGGTTTTAGTTTGAGTTTTTAACCCTTTTCAACTTACAATGATAGAATCACACCAAATGAATATGCATGAGTCATGCTTTGAAGCTCATCTTGTTTTGTTTGTTTCTTGTGTTTTACATTCTATTTCCTATTTCTAGCTTCTTATCAACTATAGCTTTTTGCTAGTTAATTTATCTGGCCTAACTTTAACTATGGACGGAAAATTGTTCAGGGTGCAGGTAAATCGGCAGTCTTAAACAGTTTAATTGGACATTCGGTTTTGGTAAGAACTTTATTATTTTATTTTTGTTTACCCTCTAATATTGACTAGACATATGGAATGCTGCCTGTATGTGAATAGGTGTGAGAACAATTTTCACAATGGCAATGCTGATTAGGAATCTCTATTTTGCTCTTTCTACAACAAAGAAGGGGGTTTTATCTCCTGAGAAGTGTTACAAATTTAGAAAATGTGTTTAGATGATAATTTTTTGAAAAGTGAAAAATGGAAGGGATATGCAAAATATGTTTAAAGAAAAATGTAGAGAAGTATGAATTACTATTCTCAAAATTCCACGCACAATTTGAAAAGGGAACATTTCTTTTTTACAAAAAAAGTCTCTGAAAAGTTGTGACGAAACAAGTTTTCTTTTAAAACTTTCCTGAAAAAGTGGGGTATTTTTCATCAACTAAACGGACCCTTAAATTTTCTAACTCCAATTTCTGTTTCTACAGCCAACTGGTGAAGGTGGCGCCACTCGCGCACCCATATGCATCGATTTAAACAGGGATGAAAACTTGAGTACCAAGTCAATTGTATTGCAGATTGATAGTAAACCCCAACCAGTGTCTGCAAGTGAGCCATCATACACACCCTCATATCTTACTTTAATGATGTTGGATTGATAACAAAGGAGTTTTATAAGAATGAAATATTTTCTAAGTTTAAATTAACTATATATTAACGCTGTCTTTTTGTCCATCTTAGGTGCTCTGCGGCGTTCTCTACAGGAAAGACTTAGTAAAATATCGAGCAAGAGTAGTGATGAAATATATTTGAAGCTTAAGACGAGTACAGGTTAGCCTTGATATTTTTTATACCAAGTAACCATGCTTTTGGAGGCTTATGTTTGCTATGACACATACCATCACATTGTGTATGCATTTGTTTGCTAGTCAATCTTTGTGATGAACTTATAAACAATAAGATCTCGTTGTCAGTATCTAATTATGGTATTGGTGATTTCCAATATTAACTGAATGTATCATGCTCTTTTTGATCTTTAATATATTGACCATTTGACATACGTAAAATGATAACTCATGATTTGATCTATATAGATACTTCATCCTTATGATATAAGGTGCTAAAATAACTGAGCCAATCCACGAGTTAACTAACATTCTGTTTAAATGTATTACTCCGTAAAATATAATATTATGTAGTCTAAGTAACAGCATATATAATCATGTAGGTTCCGCATAACCAACATACTGTCATATTCTTTTACAATCTCCATGGCATAAATATATGGTACCCAGCCTCTGAAGGCAACTGTTTTATGCAAGTTTGTTTATGGGAGTTTCACGACAAAACAGTATAATAAGTTATAATGCACCAAGGCCGCACCCACAGAAGTGACAAGGATACATAACATAGAGCTGTAACTGGTACACCAGCGTCCATTGTATTATAGAGTAGTTGAGTAGCTAAAAATTGGTTATAGTCAAAGATAGTTTTTTTTTGGCTAGACCATAGAATACGAGATATTTTTGCATATTCAATTGTAAGTTAGCACTACAAAAGTACTGGACGGCTCTATAGTTCTATACTACTTTTACGTGTCAGAAAGATATGCTTATGGTTGGTTCATAATCGTATAATATTTCTCTATTCAAATTAGACTTGTACTGTATTATTATTAAACAGTGATATACAAAACTAGCATGTCTTGGAGAAATGTAAATATGGTTCTGTTGAGATGCTATTAACATTTCCCTTCTTTCACCTCTTTTGTTTACTTTGTCATGAACTCATAATAAATTCATGGTAATATATCTAGATCCCACTATTTGAAAATTAGATTGTACATCCTTTCCCATTTATGTTGATATGCTATGGAGAATCTAATACTTATAACGAGCTGCTACCTCTGTTCCATTAGCATTATCTGCTGCCACGTGTGGCTATCTTCCTTGATTAATATATTGTTTCTCTCTTATCTGTTTTGTTTCCATAATCTAGTCTTTTTTATTTTGCAGCTCCTCCTTTGAAATTGATTGATTTGCCTGGAGTCGAGAAAGGGAATCTTGATGATTCATTGGTGCGTCGCTGTGCAATTGTTTTTGTTTAGTAGTAATAATCTTTTACAATCATGATTTATTTTGTCTCACTGTCTTTGTGAGTACATCTAACAACCTTGTATTCTTGCAGAGTCAATATGTCCAGCACAATGATGCAATTTTGTTGGTTGTAATACCCGCTGCTCAGGCACCAGAAGTTTCAGCTGCTAAAGCACTTCGAATTGCAAAGGAATATGATGGAGAATGTGGGTTCACTTTTAATCTTCAACTTTGGTTGCTAATGTCACTTCATATATATTAGTTCAGAGTTCACCTTCCCGTTCATGTTTAAAATTTTCAATATAATTTTGTCTGGTTAACATAGGTACACGGACAATTGGCGTTATTAGCAAAGTTGACCAAGCATCTGCAGACCCCAAAGTCCTTGCTGCTTGTCAAGCACTTCTCTTGGGTCAGGGACCACGAAGTTCAGCCGATATCCCATGGGTTGCTCTAATTGGTCAATCAGTTTCTATTGCTTCAGCTCAGTCGGGAAGTGTGGGATCTGATAATTCGTTGGAAACTGCTTGGCGAGCTGAAAGTGAAAGTTTGAAATCTATATTGACGGGAGCTCCCCAGAGCAAGCTTGGTAGATTAGCTTTGGTTGAGACACTAGCTCATCAAATCCGTAGCCGTATGAAAATCAGGCTTCCGAGCCTTTTATCAGGGTATGATCCAATTTTTTCTCTACCCTGTAATAGTTTTTGCACACTTTACTTCCTAAAGATATTCTCACTTGTAGTACAGTTAAGTAATTTTAGAATCACGTAACATGAAATTCCACTCTTCACTTGAATATAATGTGTGCTTGTTTAACACAAAATTTAAAAACGAGACGTGGATTATTGCGTGTTATGCCACTAGAATCTTAAGTAAAGACTTATACAAATCTTAAATATAGGCGTGAACTTTATCTGAGATGAGTTAATAGTCCTTTTTCAATAGCGGTTTCGGCGGCACTAAATAAAAAAAACTAAAAATTCATAAAAAATATGAAAATGGATGTTGAATTAAAGAGCACAAAATTTTAGAAAATACGGTGAAATTAAATCATAAAAAAAATAAATAGATAAAAAGATTTTTTAATTTAAAAATAGAGGTGGTTTTTTAATTAAGAAGTGACACATGTCACCTTAAGATATTGTTCTCTAAAATGAGATGGATGGTCAAGAACTCAAGATCGCATATCCTTATATTTCCATAACAAGTAAGTTTAAAAGTCTGAATTTTTAAGATTTTCTAACAATAAAATGTCTTAAATGCTTTATAATAGAAGTATAGATAGTATAGATATAGCACTCAAATATATTTTTTCTGCTATTCATCTTATGCGGGAAAATAAAAATTGGCCTGGTATAAGGGTGATATTGGATGGAATCTTCTATCTCATTTTTAAATGACATCTGATGCTACCTTTCGACATGAGTTTCCAGTTCCTTGTCACTACATTATTTTTCTTTACGGAGGTTCCTTGTCATTACATGTGATGCATATTCTGATTCTCTTCTTTTAAGTCATATATTAAAAACTTGTGCAGGCTTCAGGGGAAATCACAGGTTGTGCAAGATGAGTTAGTAAGGCTCGGCGAATCAATGGTTAGTAGTTCTGAAGGTACAAGGGCTTTGGCTTTGGAACTGTGCCGTGAATTTGAGGACAAGTTTCTTCAACACATTATGACTGGAGAGGTGATTACGTATATTGAATTATTCAATACATCCAATGATTATGTTTTATTTGTGTATGATTTACTGTGCATTTGACTTCTGATGGAACTTCACTTTTATTTCTTGTTGTGAACCAACTTGATAAGATATTCTGTATAGAACATTAATTGTGTCATGTTTGCTGCCACTTCTCATTCTAGCATTTTTAGGACTTTGAAATCTTCATTTCTCTTGTCCATTGCTGCTTGTCATTATCGTAGGCATTTGGCTTTGGAACTGTGCCGTGAATTTGAGGACAAGTTTCTTCAACACATTATGACTGGAGAGGTGATTACGTATATTGAATTATTGAATACATGCCAATGATTATTTTTTATTTGTA